>JAAGNO010031150.1:0-22679 GCA_033439905.1 Ceryle rudis
ATTGGATCAAGGAATTTTAAGGTATCTAGTAGCAAACAGATGAAAGCAGCTCTCTTTGTAAGGTCTTCCACTTTTTTTCTTCTCCTCTACATATCTTGTTTAGGTAGTTGGTTAAATGTCAAGAGAAAGGTGTGGGGTTTTTCTTTTTTTTCTTCTCTCTTAGAAGCTTTTTTTTTTTAAGCCCTGTTGCTTGAATAATTGCATTTTATCTTCCCCTCCCTTTTCAGTCAGTCACTGGCTGCTGTATTCAGAGCCTCTGCCTCAAAGGAAGAATGCCTTCCCCCCTCTATCACTCCTATTACTGTCAAGTTTAATCTTGTTTTCCTATATGGAAGTTATTGTACCCAGGGCTGTGAAAAGGCTTTTTGGCTTTGCACAGATGAGGAGTTTGTGTTGCTCAGAATATGAAAGGGGCATTTGCAGACAAGGCAGTGATGTTACAGGTGGGGATAGTGCTAATCTGGTCTGCTTCTGTCTACACCTGAGGTATTCTAAATCTGGATTGAGGTCTCTCAGAATGTTTGTCCTGAGGTTTGGGATCATGGAATCAGAATCATAGCATTATTACAGGGGGAAAGGACCTCTAGAATCATCAAGTCCAAATGGGGGTCTCTCTCAATTGATCTCCTGTTGCTTATTCTGGCTCATATCACAAGCCCTCACCCCAAACTGGAGCAGCGCTTTGCTGGGGCTCAGGCAGCTGCTCCACGGAAGGGCTGCTCCCCTGGGCAGCCTGCAGCACTTTTAATTAAGGGATAAGATGCAAAATGGTGGCACAGAGACGTAGAGGCTCCCTGGGGCCTGGGAGCAGATCAGTGTAAGGCCTCAAATCGCAGCAGCTGAAGCTTATTGCTGATCACAGCTGAGCAGCAAAACAAACCACCAAAACTGAGCAGGCAGAGCACCGATGATGGGCTGGGGCTTCTCTTTTCTGTGCCTGGCTCATCCACAGACCATGCGCTGGCTGAAATCTGCGTGTCTTGTGCTGAATTGTTTTGCCTTCTTGCGCAGCTTTGATAATCCCCATTTTAAACAAACTGTCGTGCTTTAAAGCTGGGGTTATGGAAAGCAAGCCCTGAAGGCTGTGTGCTACACCTTATCATTGGAGGGGCAGCAGAGATTACAGCAATGCACGGTAATCGCTGATGTTCTTCCTCTGCCAGGTTGAGTTCATGTTTAGAGCAGCTTCTTCTATGTCTTGGGTTAACTTACAGTGATGGGAGCAGAAGAGGAATAAATTATTCTACCCCAAGGGCTCTGCTGAGTTCTTCCAAGGTTATTTTCCTTAGGTGACCTGAATAACAAATTCTTCTCCATTAACCTCATCACCTGGCACAAACTGTTAAGCTGAGTCCTTCAGAACCTTATTGTCACTACTTTCACGGGAGCATGTACCTCGACTCTATTTCATCTTGGTAACATTTGCTTCAGAAATGAATGCTACCGTTAATGAGTGACCAAATGCTTGTAACCATCTTTCCAGGCTTAATCCTCATAAAGGTAGCTGCTTCCCACTGCTTCTCTGAAAGATACAGCGGAGTGAAAAATCTCCTTTATTTAAGAGAGGGGGGTGTGAACGAGCTTAATTCATTAGAGGAGAAGAAGAAAATGGAGGATTAGCTCACATAAAAGCATTGTTCAGCATAGCTAAGTTCTCCTCTGAACAGAAAAACAAGTTCTTCAGTAAATATAATAATAAAAAAAAAAAGCTGAGAAGAAGCCCTGGATAGGAAGAGCAGGAAACTCTGCTTATGTTAGCAACTAGTACAGTGTAAGAGGAGCAGAACTACAAAGAAACCCTGGCACTGAAGATGCGAGGCCTTGTTGTGGGTCATTGAGTTTTACTTTGGACTTAATCTAGTCTGGTGTGTGAGTGGCCCTGGAGCCCATCCTCTGGTTTAGTGCTGTGTAAAAGCAGTCTAGCTCAAGCACCCCCAGACTGCTCAGCAATAGGAACCAAAGTGCAGTAAAAGTAGGGGGGTTAAGGAGGTTACAGCATGTTCCTCAGCCTAACTCGAAGGCATCTTTCACCTTTTCTGGACCACGGCAGCTAATATCCACTTTTAATATTGAGAAGATTTCAAAGCAAGCTATAGTGTTGGTACAGCAGCTGTCTTCTGCTGGTCACTCTCTTCTTGGGTGCATTAGGAGCATGGCAAGCAGGTTGAGGGAGGTTCTCCTCCCCCTCTATGCTGCCCTAATGAGGCTACATCTGGAGTATTGTGGCCAGTTCCGGGCTCCCAAGTTCAAGACAGACAGGGAACTACTAAAGAGTCCAGTAGAGGCTATGAAGATGCTAAAGGGACTTAAGCATCTATGCTGAGGAAAGGCTGACAGCTGTGGGGCTGTTCAGCTGGAGAAGACTGAGAGGGGTTCTGATCAATAGCTAAAGGGTGGGACAAAGAGAATGGGGATGGTCTCTTGGGTGGTGCCCAGCAACAGGATAAGGGGCAACCAGCACAAACTGGAACCCAGGTTGTTCCACCTGAATGTAAAGAAAAACTTCTTTGCTGTGAAGGTGTTGGAGCCTGGCCCAGGCTGCCCAGAGAGGTTGTGGGGTCTCCTCATCTGGAGAGATTCCAAACCTGCCTGGACAGTGGGACCCTGGGCCCCCTGCTCTGGGTGACCCTGCTGGAGCAGGGGAGGGCTAGATGAGGTGAAGCCCAGAGGTCCCTTCCAATCCCTGCCTTGCTGGGATTCTGTCATTTGTCTATGCATATAACAAAGGTGAAAAGAAGCTGTTCTGCAGCAAAGGAACTTGTCAGTCAAGTGCAAAATCTTGAACTCTGAGGAAGGAGCCTGGTTCTGTCTAATGACTATTTGGGGATGGTTTTCTGTTTTTATCTCTGCATCTTATGCTTTTCTGCCTCTCTCTATTGATGATGCTCTTGATTGTGGTCTGGTAACCCTACCAGACACTAGTCTCCCTCTATGTTCAGGTCTCTCCTGACCTTTACTGGTGCTCACAGCTGCCATCTCCCCAGATAACCCTTCAGCACTTCACAGCTTGAACTGAAAAGAGAAAATCTAGGAAGTAAAGCAAAGCCAAACCACAAAATCCTTCGCTTACAATTAGATTAACAGAACTAAGAAAGCTTCTTGGGTCACTGATAGTCTAGATCTGTGTCCTGCCTGGCACAGAGAATGCTTGAAAATAATAATACTTTTACCTGTTACAGGTGGAATTGCCCCATTTTCAAGCCATCTCTATTCCACGAGCTAGCACCTCCCTGGGACTGATATAACAAACTGTAAGTCTAACCATGATAAACTCTAAATAGATTAACTGCATTTACAAGTATATGCTCTAATTTTTTTTAATTGCTAAAACAATGTTTTGCTAAACAAAACAAACTCGTGTGACCTCACTGGAAAGTTGTACAGGTAACACTTGTAGAAATAGAAGCTTTGGTAACTTACTGAGCAAGGATTTCCTATTTCTACTTGGTTTTTCTGCGTGCAGCCCTACGGGGGAAGCTCATACGCCGTCCGCAGGCGCGGTAACAGGCACAGCCGATGTCTGTTGTTTCAAAAAGCAGATTTTTGTACTGTATCAATTTAGTGCAAGGCTCTGCGGTCAGAAGGAGCTTTAGCAGCCAGTGTGATTTTTTTTTTTTGTTCAGAATTGTGGTCCTGTGGTATTTGTAGCTGCAGCTCTATAAATAGTCTGAGAGAGAGGCAGTGCTGCCTGACTGCAGATCAGCCATGTTACCAGCAAAAGGGTCTTAAAAACACCCGTATTGGGACTGACAGGACCAACTCAATTCTCAAATCACCTCTTTGCCTAAACCCATACACAAAATTCTTCCAGTGACAGAACCCTGTGGGCATTTCTTTCCTCTTGTGGCACTCTGGAAAATGTCACATGCTTCTCTAAAAACTCCTTTTAGGTGATGCAGCGGTGTGGGTTTCAGTAACTGAGTATCTTCATCAGAGATGCCTTGAGAGACACCTTGTAGCAGAGTGATGACAGTACCTGTATTAATAAGGTGGTTGTTTTTTTCTAAAGAGGAATGAACTGACTGAAATGATGTCATTTGGTTAATGAAGTACAACGAACAGCAGACTGATAAACCCCCCAGTAATGTACTTTAAGGGCTTTTGTACTGGTTAGGAACAAGTTCGTAACTCGCATAAAGCAGCT
Organism: Ceryle rudis; assembly: GCA_033439905.1. Classification (NCBI taxonomy): domain Eukaryota; kingdom Metazoa; phylum Chordata; class Aves; order Coraciiformes; family Cerylidae; genus Ceryle; species Ceryle rudis. The sequence continues at coordinate 4,145 of JAAGNO010031150.1, forward strand.
GTGGTTGTAGATGTACTTTTGGGCAAGCTCTGCTGTTGTTAGTGAAGTATTCCAGTGATTTCAATACAGAAATCCCAGACTATCCAGCTGAAGAAAAGGCTTCTTCTGGTCTAAAAATCTACTCTGTGACTTATGTCCCTGTAAAACCAAATAAAGTCTCTGCCCCTCAGACTGATACTGCAAAAGAGAGACAATTAGTACCTTTTAGTGCTTCATAGCAAGCCAAATGTTGATCCAGGGCTACAGATGGTACACATTAACACTGAAATTGGTATCTTTGAATAAAAAAATAGCATGATATAAGGCATTACGACTGAAATAGTGCAAAAAGTTAGACTGGGGATACCCGTATAACCAAGTTTTTTTCTTTAATAAAAGCAAAATACAGATATACCTGCTCTAGATTCTTCCAGTTTGAATTTGGCTTCTTATCCATGCGTTTAAAAACAGAGGTAGACTCAAGGGATTAGTTTTTAGAGCTAAGCTGAAACCCAGTGCATTTGACAGTGGCAAAGCTGCATCAGAGCTTGTTGTGTTCAGCCATGTGTTTAGGAAATGCAGCACAGCCAGAAAGATTGTCAAAAGATGTCACCATTTGTGGCTGATGCTACACAACATCTTCTCTTTTATTGGGGATTAAAAACCAGAGGAATCCAGAGAGAAGCTTTCAGAAGGAAAGGATTTTGCAAATATGCATTTAAATGGCCTATGGCAATTTATTCCAGACAGAACATTCTCTCCTCTAAGCCACTCTCCCTTTCTGATGTGGGTGGAGGAAATAAGATGAGGCACTTGATGATGAAATGAAGAAAAGAGCGCAGTCAGTGTGGAGTTGTTTCTCCAAGTCACAGGGGGCCGCTGTTATTGTGCTTGTCTTTGAACCTCTTGTATTTAAATGAAGCGCAGTCCTGAGGTCTGCTTTGCCCTGAATTCCAGCTAAGAACCACTGAGTCCAGCAGGGAGAAGGGGTAGCGAGTGCCTACTGTTGTTCAGAGAAACCGGACCAGTTGTGCCGTGAGCAATTGCACCCTCTCCTGGTTATGACTCCTCGTCTGTGTAAGGATGGTTAAGAAGTTCACTGTTGCCACAACTTACCTGTTTTGTCAGATTATCTCTGATATCGCCAGCTATCAAATGAATCCTGCTTTGATCGTACTGTTGCCTAGCGTGGGGCTAGATAAATAAGTCGTCTAGTTAAACGTGAGACAAAAGTTCAGGACTGTTACAAAACCAGACGTTAATGAAGCCACGAGAGAAAAGGCAGCTTAAGTGGCATCAGAACCTGTCTCTCAGCACGTGGTGGATCTGCCAAAGCCTTGCCAAAATGCAGATCTCCTGGCTGCTTGCTCGACGGGTTTCCTGAGCCTCTCTGATACCAACTCAAAGTATAAGTCTATTTTTTGCTGACATGAGAGTAAGTTGAATTGTCTCCTGAGGTTTGGCCAGGCAGACTGATTCAAATATACCTGATGCTGTTTCTTCTTTTTATTCCCCCCTATTGAGAAACACAAAATGCTGTTTGTTCACTTTTTCACCTTTCTTCAGTACGGTTTTAAGAGATACTCTGTGGTAGGAGTGGATGCTTTGGGTAAAAATAAAGGCTAAACCCGAACAATCTTTTAACATTAAGTTTGGAAGTTAATTTAGTTCACAAGCTTAATTAAGCCAGCCCTATAAATTTCCTAACTGGACTGAAGGCCTTGGAAGGTCGCTGCACCTCAGGTATTTTTTCATTTTACAGATAAGCTTTCTTCTGACCCCAGGCGTGCTGAAACCGAGACAGTCCAGGGTTAGCTGGAAATTCACAGGCTCTGTCTTCAAGACAATCTTGGGTTTATTATGGCTACTCTTTTTCTAATATTCTCCAGCATTTATTCTGGAAGAAAAGAATTGCCCAGCTTTTTAATTAATTTTATCTGGTCTCTGTATTTTCTATTCTTAGTGGTAACAAGGACAAGATGTGCTAATATAGGCTAATAATCACGCTATCTATAGCCTTTTATGTCATCTTTGTACATAAAATGTCCCTATTTCCTGTAATTTATTGCTCTGTGTGGAGGAGAGATGTTTCATTAAGTTTAGATGAGGTAATACGTTACTAACTGGGCTTGAAAAGGGAGGGCTTTTTGCTTGGGAGAGGTGGGGTTGTGTTCCTATGCAATCACATTCCTTTAAAAAGAAAAAAACACACACACACAAAAAAAAGGGAAGAATCAGATTTGATCATAAGACATCTCAGAAGAGAGTGACTGCATCTGGTGCCAGCCCAGTGCTGTCTGATCTTCCACAAAATGCAGCTTGATGCTCAAGAGCCAGGAGGCTGCAGTTCTCCCCATTCTGACTATTAAGCTCTGCTTTTGGCATTACTGTACTAACCAAGAAGATACTGTGGCTTCCAGAAAGACCCCGGAGTTTGTGACAACAAAGAAATGACAGTCTAGAGAGGCAGCAGGGTCTCGTATGAGGATAAAAATCTGTATGGCAGTGATCTTCCTTTTTATTATCCCTTAGGCAGCGACTTCCTTTGTTATTTCTAATGCCAGGTAGTTCAAAACAGCGAGCTAATAATATGCTCCTCATGCTTTGGAGACTGCCTCTAACTCATCATCTGTCGGCCTGAAGAGTATTTAAGTGGAGCATGAGCTCTCGCACTGCCATGAATTAAGTACCAACCACACACGTGATCCTGAGCTTCCTGCAGGCTTGAGCGGTTTTCCAACATGTTCTCCCAAGGCAGTGACAGAGCACAGACCTTGGATTGCAGCTTTCCCTTGCTGGAGCAATGTGGAGACAAGCGGGAGAGTATTGTTCTCAGTCGATGCCTTTTTTGATTTCTTTCCCTCCTTCTTGCCACCAAAAGTCTGCTCATCACAGGGATAAACAAGCCACAGAGGTGCCACTCTGCTCTGCAAACAGCTCTACTCAATGGCCACGTAAGGACTGGGGGGTTCCTACTAAACCACCCTGCAGTTCTTTATAGATCCCAGAGCTTTGTTTCAGAGGAGCTTCTAATTTCTTATGTTCAACCTTCACGTACAAAGAAGCTTCCCATGGAAGATGTGCTGCAAGTACGGCAGCAGGCAGACTCTCCTGTGTATTTGTATTGGTGAATCCAGCCAGCCATGTCAAAGGCCCCTTCTGAGGGTTTCAGAAGTCACACAGACCACAGGCAGCAAGTGTTGTGTGACATCAGGGGGCTGATGTAAGGGAGCAGGTAATGCAGTAACTGGGGCTTATGAGCAAAGGGCTCTGAGTAAGCCAGGCACATTCATGGATGCTGGCTAGGTAATGATAGGGGTTTTGACACTTAACACCTTAATCAACAGATCTAGAGAGAGAGACCAAAAGTTTACTTTGTAGGAACACAAACAGGATTTTTTTCCCCTATAAACAGTTTGTTACAGGCAGGCACAGAATCCTGGCATGGTGGGGGTTGGAAGGGACCCCTGGAGATCATCTGGTCCAACCCCCTGCTCCAGCAGGGTCACCCAGAGGAGGGGGCCCAGCAGCACAGTGTCCAGGTGGGTTTGGAATCTCTCCAGAGAAGGAGACTCCACAACCTCTCTGGGCAGCCTGGGCCAGGCTCCAACACCCTCACAACCAAAGTAGCTTTTCTCATGTTGAGGTGGAACCTCCTAGGTTCCGGTTTGTGCTGGTTGCCCCTTGTCCTGTTACTGGGCACCACTGACAAGAGTCTGACCTCATCCTCTTACCCTTTAGCTATTTATCAGCTCTCCTCTCAGGCTTCTCCAGGCTAAAGAGCCCCAAGGCTCTCAGCCTTTGCTTGGCACAGAGATGCTCCAGTCCCATTATATTTGTAGCCTCTGCTGGACTCTGTCCAGCAGTTCCTTGTCTCTCTTGAACTTGCAGCCCAGTCCACCCAGCAGAATCCCCTGCACCCATCACTCCTGATTGAAAACACAGTCCAGCATGCTGAACACAGCCAAGTGTTAACATCACTCCCTCAAATTAGTAAAGATCATTCCCTCAGAAGCATCTCGTGTAACAGCTCATTCCCAACTTCTTCACCTGTCTGTATGTTATTTTACAAGCACGGCATGTTTGTGCATGCTGTGAGACGGTTCTTGGCCTGACCCCACCAGCTCTCCTGGGAGCTAATGACAGACTTTGTTGGCCCAGGAGAAAGAACCAGTGACTTATTTGCCCTGTCAGGTGTCTGGTAGCTGGTGCTGCAGCCTTCGAGCCCTGGTCCTGAAGCTACTCATTAGGTCTTTATGGCCACAGTTCTTTGTTTTGCCTCACACCTCCTTCTAGCAGATATAAGATGACTTGGGGAGGAAGGCAGTGAGGAGGGAGGAAAGACATTCCCAGTTCAATGTAATCATTAACTGAAGTGGTCTTTGATTTCTCTGTTGTTTAGTTTAATTAGATGGAATTCATTCTGAAGGCAGCCGCCAATGTCAAAGGCATGTTAACTATAGCTGTGAATTATTACTGCATCAATAAAAATAATGAAAAGCTTGGATGCTAGCAGAGCCATTAGGCTCTGGAGCAGTAACTGCTAGTTTTCTGTTTTCAGACACAATCTTTTTTCCTTACTGTGCCTTTCAAATATTTTCATACTGAGAACTTGTGGCCAGTTTTTCCTCAGCTGCTTCTATTCTTCAGAACCTGCTCTTGCTCAGTGTATCTATCCAGGTTCAGCCCTCCCATTTTGCTTTGGATCTCTCCTATTAACATGGAAATGGCTGGTTTGAGTCACAGTATCTGTACCGTGTCACCAATCAGCCTGCTACTCCCTGTTACAGTGCTCAGTAGCAAGAACTCTGTGAGACCAGGTCATGCCTGTGGGCTTACTTGATACAGGTGCCCAGGTTTCAGCAACACCTTCCTGAATTAGCTGAGTTTTTGAACTCAAGGAAGGACACAAATGCTGCTGGTATGCATTGGTTAACACTGCAGAAGGGCTTGCTTGGATCACTTTGCTGTACTTCACACCCCTGTAAGGCTGTCTGGCACCCACCTTGTCCCTGGTGTTCCAGAAACACAGTGCATGCACCCACAGTATCTGTGAGCACCACCCAAGGCTTCTTTGTTCAGCCTGTGAGTGATTCCCCCTGTGCCCATCCTCAGCTTAAAGGTTAGGAGCTCGTGCTGCAAGGCTTAGCAGTTTTATCGGGGAAGTCTGCAAGTCTCCACTTCTAAAAGGATCATAAATCTTACTGAAGGAGGCAGGACAGTGTTTCTCACAACTACAACCTGCAGATGCTCTGCTTCTGCCACAGGGTATCTGTGAGCTTCTCCTGCAGGTGAGACAGACCCCCAGGAACCACTTGAGCCAGGGTGTGAGGATCACCAGCTCCTTCTAAAACTCTTCTAATTGCACATCATATCAAGAAATTTACTGGAGTTGGGCAAGAATGAAACGGTTTAATGCAGCCTGTAATTTCTGGGGTACAAAAGATGGTCTCTAGTCAATCCTGATCTATGATATTTGCACAAAGATTAAGGTAGATTTTCGCTCATCAGCTCATTCACAGGCTCTGTCTTCAAGGCAATCTTTGGTTTATTATGGTTATGATATGAAAAAAAGATTTTTGAGATCAAATTTTCAGTGTGCTAATACTGTAAAGTGTAGCATCCTTCCACCACCACCACCTATCTGTGGATTAGCAACTAAGACTGAAAACTTGCCTTTTATGCTCTGTTTCCTCCGTACAACCATATTCTTCCAGGCTTTATTTCTGTAAAGCTCCTTCTTTTGGAAGACACATGGATCTGTTGAGATCTCACTGATTCAGGCAGCCTTTGGACCGTCGAAACAAACTGAATCACGGTCATAAATACTGAGATCCCTTTTCTTTTTATTCTCATTATTGAGGAATTACATTTGTAGTCCCATCTGTGAACCAGATTAATTTGGAGCCATCTGCCATGAGCAAATTGCTAATTTTGGCAGATACCAGAGAGATGCTAGTATCATCCTTATGTAAACATTTGATGTCAGCTCTGATTGTTGTGAAGGAAACAGCTACCCGTAAAGGTGCTTATGGCTACACCACCGACATGGAGTAATTCAGATGACTGATTACAGCTTCAGGAGAGCTCAGCAGTCAGCACAGACCGTGTCTGGTGAGCTGCGAACGCATCCACCGTAGCGAGGCGACAAACGATTCGAGATCTGGGCAGACAGAGCTGCCCTGCGAGCTGCGTTCAGTGGAGACCTGGGACTGCTTCGCAGAATTCACGCAAGAGGCTGTTAAGAAAATGCCCCCTAAGACCTCAGCTGAGTTGATGGGAAAATGGGTACTGATTTAGCACGCTTCAAAATGTCTGGCAATGCAACTATTACTAATGATAAATTGAAAGTGAATCAAACATGTAGGAAACTCTGAATTTTCAGATGTTTATTTCCTGCTCTTTGCTGGTGCTGTTTAGGTGCAGATTCCAGGCTGGTTGAAAACACAACCTGTTGTATTGATGTTTATACAGCAAAAAAAAAAATCTGATATGACTTTTAGGAGGGGAAATAAAAAAACCAACCACCAAACTTCAAGATTGAATAGGTTGGGAGACAGAAGATTTACTGGAAAAGAGAATTTGCTCCACAGGCTTCATAGAGACATTCCCTTGCTCCTACAGTAGTACTGAATAATAAAAAAAAAAATCAATCAAAACCAGAAGTAATTTCCAGTTCCCTGTTAGTACCGACCCTATAGGACTCCAGCCAGATCTCTGGGTTTGATGTGTACCTACAAAAATAGAACAAAAAGCCTCGTCTTGCCGTTGTCTGTGTCAGGCATGTCCTGTGCATGGGCAAGTTTGCAGCTTAACATTCCTACCCCAAAAGAGATGGTATCAAAGCACCAGATTTGGTTCACTTTTATTTCCTGGAGAATGAATATGTATTCACTGACTACAAATCTCAGCAGGAAAAGCAACACTTGCATACCCTCCAGGTTCCATGATATTAGTTTGGTTTGTTGCTTCTCTTAATATTCACAAATAGGCTGCTTGCTTTCCAAATGTCTGTCATCTCTTTGGGGAAAAAGAAACTATGCTACGATTGAAGTGACCAATCAGCAATAGGAAGTGACTACCCAAAGAGGGATATGGATAAAAAAAAAAGCTCAGGATTAATTGGAGTAAATTCCATTTGGAACTAACAGGTGAACTTGTAAAAATCACAGAAATAGAAAAGCTCTTTTGTTACTTATCCTATTTTGAGTAGATAACTGGCCTGGCCTTTATACTTTGCTGGGAGCGAAGTGCATCTACACACCTCTACGGCCTGCTCGTGGTAGCAAAAGTAAGATGCTTGCACCATGACTTGGCAGTGCTGGGTTAACAGTTGGGCTTGATGATCTTAAAGGTCTCTTCCAACCGAAACAATTCTATGATGACTCTCTCACTGAATCCAGAACTTCCCATAGGTGACAGTGTCTTTCAAAACAGCTGTAACTTTATTAGCCACGGAGTTACACTGGCTGTAACTGGTGAAGTCTTCTCCTCAGCTTTATCTAGAGACTCCCAGGGCGGTACGCAAACCCATAGGTGTAAGTTGTCAGGGCCAGGCAAAACAGAATTGAGATGAAATGTTAAAGCTAGCCCATCAACCTTGCTTGGAAGTAAACCTAGAAAGAACTACATCTACTCAAACACATTACTGTTGAGCATGCTCATCTATCATGTGCCTTTAGAGAGGTGGTTCATGCTCCCGGCTCTCATGTGCTCCCTGTGTAAACAGAGCAATTTCTTCCTCTCCTGAGACACCCCTTCCACGCAGGGCTGCAGTGCGGGAGAAGCGTGTTGTTATAGTTACTGGCTGTGACTTACCCCTGCCATTGTCATGGTATTTTCAGTAAATGGTGCTTAAACAGCAGTCTAGCAAAGGGCTGCAGAATAATGACCGCCTGCGTTCGCTTAATAACAGGACAGGAGCAGCTCTGCTGCCCAGTCTCTTCTTCCCTTTCTCCCTGTCCCTTACATTGTGAATGGGACTCTGATTCTCTTGCATAAGGAACACAACAAAGGTCACTTCTTATCTTGGAATTTATTTTTACTTCTATTCCCTGGAAAGGTCATCATAACTGGGGAAAAGCAGGGCTCTTCCCCTCGGGCAGCTCTTGAGAGGCAGGCGTGGAGCACCCAGGACACATCACCTTCTAGAGGCTCTGGCTGGTGAGGGAACCTGCTTTGCAGGTCAAGTAAAGGCCACAGTTTTGGGTCTATCTTTTGCTTGATACAGTCACTGTAACCCCCCAAGAGGCCAGTGTAATGCAACCTGTAACATTTTCAATCAGGATTGAGAGGTACAATAATAAGGTTGTGAGAATGAGCGAAGAAACACGTCCATAAAACGGGTTACACTGAATGATGCTACTCAGCTGCTTTTGAGATGCAAAGACAACAATTAACGGAGCTGACGTGAGCAGACGCAAATAGGAACAGCTCTTCAGCAAATAGGAACAGCTCTTCATGCCTGGCAGTTAGAGAAACAAGACTGGTCTAGAGGCAAACAATAACCTCTCAGAGGCACCCAGAGGGAAAATGGGAACCAGCAGGTTTTCAGAGACCCCAGACTGGGATGAATGAAGGTGATGTGTTGAACATTTAAGAGCAAGCAAAAAGATGCTGCTTCTGCACCTCTGCCCAGAGCGCATCAAAGTCAAACAGCCAGCCCCTAACTGGAATCAGGCTGCTACCCCTGAGCCAAGGTGCTGCCTTCACACAGGTTTGTTCAGGGAAACTGAACCTTGTGTACGTTTAACGAATAGATTGTAGTCAACCTTATACATACAAAGTGCTGTGGCACCAGCTTACTAATTTCTCAGCCAGACAGAAACTGTTTGGTGGTGCATTTTTGTTGCTACTTCACCTGAAAAGTGGGGTTTCTGTATGGTTTAGAACGTAGAAGTAGCTGATTAGGACAAAGCTATGCTAAGCTGATTTATTAGGTGCTTTTTGTGAACGCAATTAGATTTGGGATTCCCAACGGACTTTCTGAGAAAGGGTCCAGCAAAGATAATTACTGCACATCTCTTGATACTGCTGTGGAACCAGCATCAAGAACTTGAGTTCAGAACCCCCTCCTATATTAGCTTTGTGATTTGACAAGCTAACCAACTTTGTCCTGACTTTGCTTAACCAAGTACCTCTTTCCATTTAATCTTATGTCCCTATACACAAAATAAATGTCAGTCACCATCAGGAACGCTCAGGGAACCTGCTGAAATGGAAGCCCCCTCCAGCAAACACTTCCTGCAGTCTACAGAAGAACCTGAACCACAGCCAGGGAAGTTAATCCTCATTTGTATCTAGGATCTTGCATCAAGCCAGGACTAGGCTAAAACATACTGATGAAATCTGGTCTCCTACCAAACCTTGTAAATAAAGCTGAAAGTGGCACTGCATCTCTTCTCCCACACACATGTTCTCCTTCAAGTTGTAAACTGCACAGCAGATACAGACCGAGCTACGGAATGATAGCTGCACACTGGCATAAGGAAAAATAAATCAGATTTACTATAAAACGTTATCACTCAGCTAGAGATGTTTGAGAGGCATTTCAGCTGTAATACATTGACCTTATTTCAGGGACCTCTGTCTCTTTCCAGTTAAGTCAGCAAGGCTGTGAGTCTGAGTGGACATGGGTTTTGGTATTCGAGAGATCTTACAGAAATCCACATGAATTCCATCACTTGCTTTCCACGACAGTGCAGGAGAAACGTCGTTAACCGGCAGTAATTATGGGCAAGGAAAAAATCTTCTATTCTATTCTACTTTTTGTCCTGTTGACCTATAGGATGGTCAAACTTTCTAGAAGAAAAAGGTGGCTCATTCTCCGTATTTTGCTACTTAAATGTTGTCAGACTGAAGCCTAGTGCTAACATTTTAATTTTTAGGTCTGATAAGAGAGATTTCTTTCATCTCTCTAGTGCTTATACCACATGTTAGAATCACACTGAACACTGCCATGGCTACATATTAAGCTGAATGCTCTAGAATGTTGTCAGGGTTGATTTTTATTGTTTGGCTACATAAAACCACTATTGAAAAACTATATGCTCAGGGGCCTATCCATTGAAAACCTTTTCTTCTCTGATAGACTGGTATTGATAATTTTCTGCATTCTCACACAGAGGGATGTGTTCAAGTAGGCTTCAAAACAAGGCTTGATATATAAGGATTATCCAAGCTTTGAATGTTCCTTTCTAAGCAGTGAAAAACTGTCTTTGTCAGCGGCCAGTAATGTCTATAAATTATTCTAGTTATTTGCAGGAGTACTTGCAAATGCAAAGATGCCAAAAAAAGAAAAAGGAAGAAAAGTTAGGGACAGTGTGATACGTGACACTTGATGTGAGGATTCACTCTGGTTTTTCACAAAGATCCTTATGGCTTTGTAGCTGAGGATCCTTCCTACACATCCTAGTTAGAAACATAGAAATGTCAGGGTTGGAAGGGACCTCTAGAGGTCATCTGGTCCAACCCCCCTGCTGAGAGCAGGGACAGCCTCAACTAGAGCAGGTTGCTCAGAGCTCTGTCAAGCCCCACCTTGTTCACTGCTCAGATGTACAGCAGCTTAGACCACAGTGTACTGCCTGGAATGAGCTGCCCAGGGAAGTGCTGGAGTCACCCACTGTCCCTGGAGGTGTTTAAAGAAAGACTGGATGTGGCACTTAGTGCCATGGTCTAGCCAATGTGGTGGTGATAAGTCATAGTCCGGACTTGTTGATCTCAGAGGTCTTTTCCAGTCTCAATAATTCTGTGATTCCATGAACCAGAGCTCGCTGGAGGTGGAGACCACGATGATGTCTGTCCTGTGCCCAAGTACCGAAACCTAGCAGGCTGTTTGTTTGTTTATGGTTATTTAGAAGCTTGTGTGTTTTCAGGATTTACTTGTGAAAAGCAATTCCACTTCATATCCCTATTAAGAGCGTGGCAATAGTTCATATTTATAGATTGTAATATCATTTCAGACAGCCCCAAATTCCTGCACAAAGTGCGTGTTTATAAATCAGGATGTTCACAAACACTGTAAGACTGAAAAGAACACTGAGTGAAATTGGAAATGCTGAGTATTAAAGACAGACTGAAAAGTTATCGTCCAAACAGCTCTGCCCACATCTGCTCTGGGTATTTAAAGCAATGGGCCTCAGTTAAGGACTTTGTTTTATGACTCCTGCACAGGACCTCTCTGTGCAGTACCACTTTCCTAACTCAGGATAATAGCTTGAAACTGAACACTTGACTAACCTGTTTTTCACCACTCGGCTTCCTGTAATTCAGCAGCAGCTCCACAGCTCCTACCACCTCTTTCCGTATCGCATACAGCAGAGCATCTCCCACGTACACACTGTGGTTCAAAAGCAGCTCCATGATCTCTAGATTTTCATTCTCTATGGCTATTAAAAGGGCACTGCGACCAAGAGGATCCATACAGTTAATGTTGATGTTGTAGTAGATCTCTGCCTCTTGCAAGGCATGTTTCACGCTGGCATAGTCCCCCTTCTCCACAGCGCTGAGGTAGGCCTTCTCTTCTGCTGAGAGCTCTGCCTCCGCTCGCACAATCTGCAACGGGATCCGGTCTCTGTAGGGTGAAAAGTTTACCTTTTTATAGTATAGCTGGGCCATGGTTCATAGTGACCGGGCAACCTAGGGGGGAAGGAGAAGCGTGCGTTAAGTGACAAAACAGATCAGCAACCCCTCTCTGTTCCTCAGGGGGGACACGTTTCCAAACATCCATCGCCTCTGATCCCTTTTTAAGCTGTTTTCTTCTCAGCACAGTGACTGTAACACCCCCTTGAGTAACCCCACGTTAAAAGGCTACCTGAAACAAATAAAGGTTACGCTCCCGCTCGGAAGAGGTACACAGAATGACAGACACTCGGTATGTTTTTACATCTGGTTTAAACACAACACCATTGATTTCTTCTTTCTGGTCAGAAGCACGATCTTGTTGTTTATGGCTAATATGTGGATTTCTCATCTTTGCTTTATTTTCCACTCAGTGTTTCACTTCCCTCCTTTTCTTTTTGCTGCCGAGCCAGGTCCTCAGCATCTCTGAAATGTCAGCAATGGGAGCTGATGATTTACAGCCTCCTATTTACAGTAATAAGATTTATTTTTATTAATTTTTGCTGCTGCTTCTCTGCTTCCATCTCTTAAAATAGGTTTTTATTTTTCCCTGATGTTTACTTTTTGACTAGGTCAGTTTTATTTTTAAAGCTTGCATGTTTTCAAACGTATTTTCTCACTCTCTTCACTTATAAATAGGACCTAAGGACTGGCTGCTGTAGAAAGCCACCACCCTTGCTCTCCAGAGGCAGTGATGTTGTTTATGGTCTAGCAAAATGAGAAGTAAATCCTGCTCTGGAACAAGCTGAATGAATTCCTGTTCCTTCCCACAGCTCAAAGAGTAGGTCACTGAAGTTGTAGGATACACGGGCTGGACAGGTACTCACGTGTAAGGGAAAAGGAGCCGTGCTTAGCTACTTCTGTTTGGCATCAAGAAACATCAACTCAGCACCAGGGGACACCAGCGGCTGTAACTAACTGGATGACTTATTCCAGCTCCTTGCCCAAAACTCAATGGTTTCTCGCAGCAAATTATCCAGAATCTTGTCCCACTTTAGTACCCTATCCAGGGGAAAGCGGAGGTTTAGATGAAGAGATAATGAGAAGGAGGATCTTGCGGTTCAGGTGCTGAACCGGGAGCGAGACACCACGGGTTCTGTTTTCACCATCCCACCGAATGCCATAAGGCGACCGTGTTCAGCAGAGCCCATTTGCATTTTGCCTTCAGCTCCAGTGGAACGGGCCTGGTGCGGTGGGAGTGGGTGGATCTGAGCTCCAGCCCAGCTGACACTGCAAAATAGTGGGTGGGTGTAGCCTACAGCAAAGTTAGATCTGCGAATTTCCTGGGGAGCCAGAGATCTGTAACGATGAGTTTGGCATCTCAAAAAATGTGCTCCCTCAGTATCCTGGTTTCCTACAAGTACCAGAGAAGTTTTCTGTTTGTTACAACTCCAGAGTTGCAGCTCTCTGCACATATGCTTCCACCTGAAGACACGCACAAGAGCGTTAGAGGCAAAAAGATCCATGAGATGAATAGAAACCACTGGAAATATATCAGCTTCTTTTCTACGGAAATGTTGTGTCACTAAAGCTTTAGAATGAAGGAACAATCTCAAGTGTTTTAGGAGCTTGAAGTCTCAGTAAACTACATGTATAACCAATTACTCTGATCTTCAAAAGGACTAAGGATCACAGGTCATTTTTCAAAGTTCGTTTTTGAAAATGTTATCCCCGTGGGAGTTCAGCCAATTCCCACTGAAATACCAACAAGACAAAAAAAGAATGGAGAACAGGTCTGATAACAAGTAAGGATCAAAGAGATCTTTGGGAAAGTAAAGATAAGCCCAAATGGGAAGGGAAATTCTGTCCTTGTGTGATAATCCAGCTCACAGGAGCAGGGAACACTGACTGGTGGCAGAGGACAGTAGCTGCTGTGTGGAGGTCTCTGGGGGAGAATCTGTTGGCTCCAAAAAACCTGAGGGATTCTGGCAATAAGTACAGCTGCTAAAGTGCAATTGGATATTCTTCACTGCTCTGCAGTTTAATTGAATGTTTTGTAGATAGTGAGTAACATTTGCAATGAGTTATAACAAATGTCACCTTATGAAACATCATGCCAGAACTGGATCCCTCTCCAACAGTTCTGAGGAAAGAAAAGAAAGCTTCAGATGACTTCTCAGTGAGATCTCACCTCCCAGTACAACAAGACAGCATTTTGTTCATACTTCAAGCACATAAGAAGCTGCAATAAAACCAGACAGGAAAGGCTCACAAAATGATTTACCCTGAATTATTCTTACGCCATCATCTGCACAGCCTAACAAACGCACCGCTGACTGGGGTTGGAAATGGTATCAAACCAATTCCGTGTCTGATGGATTACACGAAAGATGTCAGCACAACCTTCAGCTGTTGAGTGTGAGATCCAGCACAATTACAGATGTCCATACCTGACGTCTTTCTCTTCCAAAACTGGCTACCAGAGCATCAGTTGAACATGTGGATGGAAGGAATGAGCCCAGGGATCCCTGCTCTATAGCTGTCGCTTCCCAACACCACCAGTCTCCTAGAGGCAGCATCTCTTAGTGAAAGGACCAGACAACGTCAGTAGGCCCTAGACTACTTGTTTGTCTCAGAGTGGTATTATCTCCTGCTTAACAGACAAAAAATGACAAAAGTATTGATGAAATCCAGGTAAGAAAAGGAGTAGGCAGTTCACAGGTGCCTGGAGAGAAGGAACAATGCCATACTTGAAAGGTAGCGAAAATAGAAGCATCGTCACATTAAAATTTTGGAATCTGTGCAGAAAGCCTGAAACCACACATTTTCCATATGAATTCTCTTCAGAGAGAGGCATTTCCTGCTACTTGAGTTAATATTTGGGGCAAGGAAAATTTTTTTTCCAGTCCATGCCTGACTGCAGATACATCAGAGAATATCCAATGACTGGCTAATGCAATGGTGGCACCTGCAGCACAGACAGGTGGAGAAAAACTAAGAGAACCACATAACAAACAACACAGGATAAGGGCAAAAGGACTTAACCACTCAGCTGGGACTCTCATCACTTATTTCCAGTTGGGTCACCCTTCTTCCTAAACTACTGAAAATCTTCAAGCCCAAATCTTCAAGCCATTTCAGCCTGACACTACTTCAGTGTTTCCTGGCACAGAAATGAGAGCTTTAGCCCGTGAAAAGTGGCAGAAACAGCCCGTCTGGTTTGGGGAAGAGAGGTTTCCAGTCACATTGCTTTGTCTCGTAACACAGAGTGGTTTTTTCTGTCCCTGTAAAAAATCTCACTGGCTCTTCTAACACTCAGTTCAGAAGTTTCTATCCCCTGCAGCAACAGGGCCACTTTTCTTCCCTCCAAAGAGTGAAATGGCACCACAGCTGCCAGAGGTGGGTTTGTGGGGATCTCCCGCTGCCAGCTTTTGGACTGGACTCTTGGGGTGGACATGTTACAGTCACGTGAAATTTCAGCTGAGGGCTGAAAACAGTGGCTTTTGCTGGAAACTAAGAAGTGGCTTTATATCTGTCACAGCCAGCGCTGTAGAGACGCTGCACTGTCCTCAGCACCCTTGTACATCTCTCACCCTGGAGCACGACTTGATACCAAATGATCAGCTCATGACACTGATGTATCACGCCCGGGTGAACCGGAGATCACTTGAGCACCAAGAGGGAAGACACAATGCAAAGAATGAACATTTGCTTTCCTTTTTAATGTCTCCTTTTCGAGAGAGAACATCGTGAAGACTGCACAAAGTTGAGAGTGATGTGTGGTAGCGCAGGAAAAGGCAAGGGAGGCAGCCTGAGCGATGTGAGGAGAGGGCAAGGAGAAAGAAGAGCAGCAGAGCAGCACTGAACAGCAGCCATTAGTTAGAGACGCGCTTAATGAAGACAGACAGGCAAAAGTCGCTCAGCAGCACTGCCTTTTGCCGTTAAAAATTTCGTTGAGTTTTCACTACGGTTTTTTTTAGGATCTATTAGCAGTTGAACCATCCCTCATTTCCCACTTTACGCGCACAACACACTCCCACGTGCCAGCGTCTCGTGGGAATCTAAATGGGATGAGTATGACTGAAAGGGTAGGAGCCAGTACTGGTTTACATCTGGGTAGTCACTAGGCCCATTATAAAATAGGACCTTCCTGGCTTTTATTTGCTTTTATCATCATCTGACTTTTCATGATGCTGATTAAGAGGTAGGAAAGCACTATTGCTTCTGATTGCTGAGCTCCCTGTGTCCTGGAAGCAGCAGAGACTTGTTGGGGTATTGAATTTAGCTATCAGAGCTCATCACTCCCGGCCGACGCAAACCTCTGGCCACTCAAGGAAAAAATGAAATACTGGATCTCAAACACAAGATCAATAGACAAGACCTACCTTTCCCACTTGATGGGACTCGGTACGAGCAGCCAACTCACATCACACATCAGAGCAGACAACAAAACACCCCATCTGCCAAGTTGCAAATAGAGCGGTTGGTTGTTCCCTCCTACTAGAGATTCACTCTGACACATGTTGGCAAAACTATGTGTGTGGCTTTAAATGTCACTACATCTTCTCCCTCAGCTCTGCAGAAGGGTTGGTGTGCTGGAAAGCCTGCCTCTATTTTCTACTTGTATCAGCCCAATAAAAGACCTGAGCTCTTGCAACACATTTTACTTCACTGCTTCCCTCCCTCTCTCCGAGGCTATTTTTCTTTTAATATTTCAGGGAGAGTATTTTCCTCATTTTGCATTTTTAATCTGAACCTCAGGTCTGTAAATCATGGACTGTAACTGCTCAAACAAGCCCCTGTCATCATGCTCAGAGGCTGTGTGCTTTGTAATATTGATCCTTTTTAAAAAGGTTATAAACTTGAGTTATGAAATAGTCCATAAGGGCCACTTAGGTAAATAATATTACACGTAGTTAATGGACCAATTGAATCTGTGATTGGATCCTTCTTGTAAGTACTCTAGATCTTATTTACTAACAATGCCTGACTGAGCTTATACCTCCCCAGTCTAAAGAAATAAAACTGCAACATTCTGCAGTTCCTTTTCTTCTGCAAAGATACCCTCTTGTTCTAGAAAATTGCCTTTTCTGTGGAGTTCAGATTGCAACCCAAAGTCTCACTGCTCCTCACAACGGTTGCGCATCAAACTCGCTGCCTTTTTGGGCAGAAGCAGAAAATGATTCCGATGCTTTTCAATGCAAACCCAGCCACTACTGAATAAATGCACAACCTCGGAACTGTTTTAAAACTATAAAATCGCAACGACCTTCGGGTGGATATGGCTGTATAAATTCCATTTAGCAAAGGCTCCATGATCTCAGGAAGTTTATATTCACCTCATACGTTATATAAGATACATCTTTTCTCTGGAAGAAGGGCTTTCCAAACCTTGCAGGGTTGCGGTACAACACCAAAATGAGAAACCGACAGCTAATAAAATTGGAGATGAGTAATCTAGTTTCACTGCCCAGGATGAGTGAAAGGGAGAGCACTAATACAGTTATGCGATAAAAATGCAAGAGGAAATGTCCTTGGAAGACGCAGAGAAAAATTCTTCTTAGAACATTTTTCACTCGTCGTCACTTCAGCCGTAGTTAAGAATACACACCATCGCTGGGGTACTGTGTGTAACCTAATCTGAGAAGTGTTTGCAAAAGAAGACAACCTCAAACTTCAGATTAGAAATCTACAGAAGCCAAAAGAAAATTCTTTGCCAGGAACTCAAAATGTCAAAATTTGACTCAAGTCCCAGCTGCAATTCTTAACTTCCTGGGGAGGGTGACAATTATCAAAGATATATATGTTTGATTTGGAAAGGCCAACTCTTCGGTATAATTCTCTTCCGCTGCATAATCAATTGATGAGTCACGACCAACCGCAGATGGGGGTATATATATATATGTCTATACGTACATATAGAAATATCATTACAAAAGATATCGCGGATGTAGAATGCTTGGAGATACTGTTGGGCTTAGGAAAGTACCTGTTCCTCTCTGAGCAATCAGGGCTCCTAACGAAAACTTAGGAATCAAACTCAGTTCTCAGTCTTTTGGCTTTAGGGTGCTCAATGATGTCAGTCCAGGACGTCTCCAAGGCTGCCTAATGCTGGAGGATGGAAATCTTGGCACAACTGAATTCTCTCCTAGATGAAAAAGCTCTCTCTGCTGGACACAACCTTCCTGAGAGCCAGTATGACTCTGTAGTAAAAACCTGCCCAGGAAGCAAAGAGCATTGCAAAATCTACCACTTTCCACTCCAGGTACAAAGAACTTGCTTTGACGTTGCCTTCTCAGGCAGAGAAGCACAGCTACATATGTATTTTAAAGGAAAATTACAAATTGTGACACTCTACCACTTAATCCCATGGGGAGAGCCCAAAGGCCAACATGTAACAACACATGTGAAGCATCTTGTCTTGGTGAAGAGCTGAAGGGCTCATGCCCATAGTCATGACTAGAGCAGAAGACCCTGGAGAGAACACGCTAAAACTGGTGTTAGGCTAAGCTCTACAGGCCTAAACATCTCATGGGTTTCACGGGGGGATTTGCAGATGCGAGGCTGCACCTCACCGTATCTCTGCAGAATCCACATCAGCCAGCTGGTAGCTAAGGCTGGTATTCAGGATGGAAAAGGAAGATTTAGTTTTGGAGAGATGGAAGGTTCCATTGTAACTATACTTGTCTGCAGATACAAGGAAGGAGAATTTGCAGGAAAAGACTTTTGCACTTATTACAACTGCTGTAGTTGGAAACAAAACTGACAGGTTTGCCAGCACAGAAGGACATCTTCACGTCTGGATTGACCTGACCATGGAGAAGAACTCAATTCATAAGCCTAACCATTTAAAAAGATTAGGCCTTTCATACTCCTTGCTTTCCTCTTCAAACCAGCTATGAATTGTGGTCTGTCCTTGCAAGGTTTCTCTACCGAACCTACTGCTTCAGCACTTGAGTCCTTCACAATGCTGGGGACAGCAGCAGGCCAGTGCTTC
>JAAGNO010031150.1:22779-33925 GCA_033439905.1 Ceryle rudis
AAGGTTTCTCTACCGAACCTACTGCTTCAGCACTTGAGTCCTTCACAATGCTGGGGACAGCAGCAGGCCAGTGCTTCCCAGGACCAGGATGTTCTCAAAAGGCTTTTTCCTATGGAGCTGCAGAGGTGAGCTACCACTGATTCACTGCTAGCAATGATCTCCTGGAGCAACTCAAGGAAGTTCTTCTTCTCTCTTTTGCCCCCAGTTGTTCTCTGTCCTCCATCTCCACCTGCTGAGCTGGATGTTCTCTTCAGCAGATCTGTACTACAAAAGGTCTTGGCCAGATGTGAAAGTTTTGAACATCTGTGACTTCCGCCAGTTTTTCCACAATGGGAAACTTCTTAAATCTGTATTTTAGGGTATTTTAGCTGTATTTTAAAATACACAGTGCAACAACATTTCAGTCACTGCGTTTTGTCAGCTGGCTGCTTACTTCATCCAAATGAGTAATGCCCTGAGTTTTAACAGTGCATCAGAAAATGCTTCTCTGGGAGACTCTACTTTGCCATGGAGGAAAAGATTTGTATTTCCCTGGCTCAGCTTGGCCTACTCCTTCATTACGCAGGACTCTCAGGGCCTCTTGCCTGAACAGAATGTACTGGCGTCATTTAAGGGTGAAAGTCACCAAGGAAACAGTATTAGGAAACCCCTCATTTGGGTTATAACCTTCATCAGCTTCATTAGTTTTAGTCTAGTTGCACAGAAGTTGCAGCATTTTATATTAATCTTACCAGATCCCAAAATCCCAGCACAGTGGGGGTTGGAAGGGACCCCTGGAGATCATCTGGTCCAACCCCCCTGCCCCAGCAGGGTCACCCACAGGAGGGGGCCCAGGCTCCCGTTGTCCAGGTGGGTTTGGAATCTCTCCAGAGAAGGAGACCCCACAACCTCTCTGGGCAGCCTGGGCCAGGCTCCAACACCCTCACGCCAAAGAAGCTTCTCCTCCTGTTCAGATGGAACCTCCTGCATCCCAGTTTGTGTCCATTGCCCCGTGTCCTGTTGTTGGGCACCACTGCAAAGAGTCTGGCCATATACAGACCAGATATATGGGCTTAAACCAGCGTCCATGACAACCTATGAGCAGGCTGGTGTGAGGCTGCTCGGCCATACGCTCTGCAAGCAAATTCACGCAACAAGCAGGACCCTTCCACGGGAAGTGACAGCAAAAGCTCATGCTAAGCTCACCTGAATTTATCAAACAGTAAATTCATTCTATGCACACACATATAGTGTTTGTATTCCAGGGAAGTTGCCAGCAGGTTTGACTTCAGAGAGCCTTCCCGGTCTCTGGACAATACTAGGTAGGACAGCTACTCCTTGCCGTTGTGATTTGCACATGGCCTAAGCAGCCGTGGGCCAAGAGTCATCGCTGGGTTCCAGGAGAGCATCACCCTCGTCTAGCTCTGTGTGCTCTTTCCAGGGTCTAGTAGCCCAGATTTGGTTTCAGCTGTCCTAAAAGCAACACACAGCTTCCAGCACGTCTAAATGGAAAGGATGACAAAAAAAAAACCCCTTTGGTGCAGAGTCAGTTGTAAAGCTGCTACTCAGGAGGCAGAAGGAGGGGGGAGTATTGACCCATCCCTTGAATATTTCAGTATTACCTCAACAAAATTCAATCTGCCCTCCTAAAATTACTTCCTGGTGACAGAATGGCTGCAGCATGTGCTTATAGCTACTATTACAAGAAGTATTTTTGCTACTATTACAAGAAGTATTTACAGTTGGTAATTCTCCCACTTCTTTCCACGCAGCCACTACACAGGTGGGAATAAATAAAAACGTGCCATTGTGAGCAGCTTAAAAAAACCACAAACAAGTGCTGGAATATATTCATAGTATGTATCTTTGCAGATGCAGACAGAACAGAAAGCTTATTTTGTCCGTCTGACGTCACTGCTCTGTCCCCTACTCTTTTGAGATGGGCTATCTATTCATTTTCCACCATCTAATAACAAAAAAGAGATGTCAACGGAATGAAGAAATCCTGTCAAGCACGCCTCCCCGTTGTCTTATCTGCTAATGCAGCACTAATGTGCCATGGCATCATTATCATCGCCGCGCTCTCTGTCCACTGCTCCTGCGCCCGCTGCCTCTAATCTCCAGCTGCTGGAGCTATTGAAGAAGAGATTTTTTTTCTTGCCTATTCCCACTCTCGCTTAACGAGCGTTGTAATAATTTCGTATAATCTGTGAACATGGTCGTCTCCAGGAGAGCTGATGGCAGTATGGGCTGTTAGACCTGGTGGAAAGCAAAGTTAACTACCTGGTCACAAAGGGAAAAGACAAGGTTAAGGCTCAGTTGACAGGGTGAGGACAGGGCCATTGCAGCAAGCTAGAAAAAACCGACAGTGCTCGTTGTTCAGGCTTCTGCTTCTCAGCTCAGTAATGGGTGGATTTATTAGTGGTTATCAGTTAGTGTTTCTGAACAAGCTCTGCTGGAAGTGTTTTCATCGGCACCGGTGTTAAAATAGTCAAGACCCAGCGTACACAGCAGCCGTTGCCTGCATCCCCCTACGCTGACTGTCTCCAGGGTTACTGGTCAGTAAGAACTCTGGCTCTGGCTCCATTTTAGTTTTGTTCCTCATTTTATCACTCAAACCTTACTGGAGGTTCTTGGAAGGAAGAGGAAAAATCCTGTGCTCAATTCTCACGTAGGTGTTTCCCACTTGTAATGAAAGGCTGGTTTAGACAATACTATGTTCACCTGCAGCACCTTTTGGAGATGAAAAAGTGCAAGACACATGAATCATAGAATGATTTAGGTTGGAAAAGACCTTCAAGATCATTGAGTCCAACCATTTCCCCAGCACTGCCAGGGCACCACTAAACCACATCCCTCAGCATCAAATCTCCACAGCTTTTAGACCTCTCCAGGGATGGGGACTACACCACTGCCCTGGGCAGCCTGGGCCAGGCCCTGACAACCCCCTTTGGTGAAGAAATTTTTCCTAAAGTCCAACCTAAACTTCTCCTGGTGCAACCTGAGGCCATTTGCTCTTGTCCTGTCACTTGTTCCTTGGGAGAAGAGAGACCCCACCTCAACACCCACCTTGAAAAGCATCTCTAAACTACGGTAAATACTGAGGAATTAAAAGCCAAATTCCCTGCAGCTACAGAACACTGGAGGCAGGAACAGGAGGAATCTGTGCCTCAAGGGCAATGAGCACACACCACTTGCAAATTTTTGCAGTCATTTGCACAAACAAACCAAAAAGAGAGTTCCCGATGGGCAAGGGGAGGCTGCTCCCATGAGGGTGCTAGTGCCTGGCAGTGACGCTCGTGTGCTGGCGCTCTGTGGAAAGGGAACCAGCTTCCAGACATCTCCTCCTTCTAAAACCTTCACAGGAGAAAGCAAGCCAGCAAATCCCATAGTCTGAGCCACCTGGGTGGTTGCAGGGCTGAGAAAGAGAAACATTTCTACACTCAGAAGGTCTTGTTGAATGTCATATTTTAAAATGACGGAGACCAAGCGTTACAGGCTGCAATGGTTGTGCGATCACAGTTTATCTCAGTCGTGTTTTTGCACAAGTCAGGCCTGATCCTAGCATCCTTCACTGCCACTTCTGTCGAGACAGTCTCTTGATGAAATGACTGCCTCGGCCGTGCGGGAAAGCAGGGTATTTTATGGGGAGGTGGAAATGCCATATAGAAAAAAAGAGAAATCTTCATAGAAAGAAAGTGGGAGGGAGCTTCCCCTGACAATGAGAATGAACAGAATAGTCTGCAGATAAAGAAGCAAAGCCAAATCCTAGCTGATCGAGATAGCTCAGGAAAGAGCCTAGAACTGCAAACTGGACAGATTTTGAAGACCCACAGAAAGTCTGGAGAAGATAAAGACACATTCATTTAAAACAGAAAAATGTTGTTTTCAAGAGAATTAAGCATGTGAATCTAAAAGACACAAAAAATGCTGCACAGACATAAAGCAGCATGGAAAAGGAATAACACTTAAGATTGCTTGTAAGTAAAGGAATGCATCTGAATAGTATCTCCAGTATAAAACTTGCCTCTTCAACTACCAGATCATTCTTATAAAGTCAAGAGATTTGGGTCAGAGATTTATAGAAGCAACCATGTTATTTCTTAATCTCTACATACTTAGATTTTGCCCTTCGGCTACCCACAATAATAACACCCACCTCTTACGGGCTTTTCAGCCACAGAAGGCTTCTTGAAGGACAGATGCCATTCATCCTCTACTTGTACGGATGGGAAACCCCCAGCAAATAGAGTGAAGTGACTTGCTTCATCCTTTCAGGACCGCAAATGATAATTGGCCAGAATTGCCCAGAAATACACATATATATGTACAGCTTAATAACAGATCCTTGGTGTCTACTGAGACAAACCCAAAGCCAGAGCGATCTGGAGTCAGAATGGCTCCAGGGGAGCTGAGTCATGAATCCCCTTTAGAGGGATGGGAAATGTTCTTCCCCTGCCCAGTTGCTGCTTTCAGGAAAGGGAGACAGGGAGAGAACCAAGCAGGAGCTTTGCCTCTGCCTGCTCCTCACCTTGCAGCCAGCCACGGTGCTTAACAAGAATCCTGCAGTCTCTCTGCCTTGGGCTCCCAGCTGAAGTCTGCAGATGTCCTGCCCCATGATCTTGCAGCAGCAGCCTCTGGCACCCCGTGCCTACCTCATGGCAGCGACTTCCCTCTCCTGGGGCCCACGTCCTGAAGGGGGGCCGTTAGTTCTGTCCCATGACAGGCTGCACAAGAAATGATGCTAACAGATGGGAATGTCCCATCTTACCAGGAGAACACCTTATTTTAAATATTCCACAGGGCTACTCTGGCACGTGGTAAAAAATCTGCAGGGCATCTGAGAAATTGGCCCTTGTTCTTCTGAAGGAGAACTTCTCACCTGAGCACAGAATGCTTTTTTTTCTTCTTCCACCAGTTCTTGTCTGCAGTATAACTTAACGCTGCTGCTTTCTTTTTCTCTTTTCTTTCTTTGAGATACTACCTTAAAATTTTCTCTCATTTCCTTTCGGATTTAATCTCGCAGTTTGCTTCTCTGCTCGGTTAAGTGTTCATCTGAGATGTCTCGGCTTTCAAGAGACATCTGAGGTGAGGCTCGTCAGTTTTTCTTTGGAAGAGATTTATTTTGCATGCTCTCAGATTTAGGCTCAGCTACAGTATAACTGCAGGGGGTTCATGTTTAAATCGCGCTGTGTTCCTCTGGCTGCAGGAGTGGGTCTGTGCAAAGGAAATGCACAGATCCATAAATAAGGCTTGGCACGATTTCACTGCTCTACTTAATGCCGACATTTGCAAGCTCTGTTTTCCCAAACCTCTCGCTTCCAAATCCCTGCACCTGCTAATTTGTTAATTCTGTTTTCAGTGAGTTTAGACTTGTGTATTCTTAATTATGCTAATGAAGAATAAACTATTTAAAATATTAATGTTTTGCAAACTTAAAAAAAACCAAAACGGTTAACAAATACCTTGCCCCTGGCTCTGTCTTCACTGTTGGATTCACAGATCAGGTCCAGGGCATTACTTTTTCTCTCCAGGACAGCCTGAGTGGATGTCCTGGCCTCCCTTTCTCCTTCTTCCTCCCCCTCAGATCTCTTCTGACACAGCTTCACTTTCCCCTTTTCTGTCTGATCTCTGCTTAGAGGAAGATCTTGCAGGTTAATGAAAATCACCCCTGAAGTGGTAATTACCACAGCTGTCTCTACTGGTTTTCTTTTTCTCTCTTGATATTTATCTCCTCTCCCTTCCAAGGCTTGAAAAGGCTCTTTGCTTCTCTCTTCCCGTGAGCCCTTGTAACTGGTGCACAGAACCTGCTGGGAGTTACTGAGGTGCCACAGATCTCTGTCCCCTTCTTGTCCTTTGGGCATCTCTCAGATATCTCCTCCAGGCAGGAAAGTTATATTCCTGGCAAAGGAAAGAGGCGGGAGACAATGAGCAGTCCCTACAAAGGCAGTAGCTGTGGCCTCTCCTCCCCATGCACCTACAAGTTTAACGCACTGCTCTTCTGCTTTCCCTGACCACTGCTTTGCAAAATCGGTGTATGGTTTTTTTCCTGGCTTCTACATAAAATGTAGGTCAGATCATGGTAGACATGGATCCCAATTATGTTCTACTGCACATGAAGGGAACGGTGAGCACTGAATCTGCAAAGAATTGCTAATCGCGTAATTTACCCAAATAACAGCTACCAGAAGAAAGTCTTTGCTCTTGGCTTCTTGGGGTTTCTTCCTCTACGTGCATTCCTGCTGCACCTTTAGCTGTGCTTTTTGTGAGCCCTTTCTTCCCTGGATGTCTGTGCAGAGCTGTTAAATCGCAGATACACAACATGTAGGATATCGTTCTCACCATCTCCCTGACAAGACAGCATTGTTTCTAGCAGTACAGATGGCTTACAAGATACCGATCTCTGCCAGTGGAGCAGCAAGGCACTATCTGCAGAGTGACTCTGAAAGGAACTGTTTTGGCATTAAGATTGAGGTTGAGGATAAACCACAGCAGGCAGCAAGGGCTGCACAGGCCTCAAGAAGGCCAGGTAGGCTCTCAGCAGAGCATCAAGGAGTTGTTTCATTTCACCCCAGGGAGCAGTTTTCCCCAGGGCTGCGTGCTCTCTGTAACTGTTCGTAGCCTGCACGACTAGACTACACTAGATAACAGTCACGCCACGCTTGTCACTTCCTTGGGAGTCTAGCCATATTTGCTGGGGTTTATTTTCAGCCCTGAGCTTTGGGAGTTCAATAATTACATGAGAATGTGCTCTTCTGGGGGGGGGAAGAAAAGTTTCTAGCCTCTAGGGTGTGAAGTAAAGAGCATGAGTCACTGAGTGAACTTCATTGATGCAGAAACGACAGAAAGTGTCCCAAATTCTCTAGGTTTAAAAACCTCATTAACTTGAAGCCAAAGTTTGCAGATCTGAGGTATGGTGCAGAGAGGAGAGAAATGGGTCTTTGGAGCCCATGGAGTTGGCAGTACTACAGCTGCTTGCTTTGGGCACGCCAGACTTTCTCTGCCAGCCATGGCACCATATTCTCTGTAAGCCCTTTCCTGGCTGGAAAAAACCCAGCATGGTCCGTTCAGCAAGAGATGTCTTAATGCTCTGCTCTGGTACCAGGCAGGTCAGGGCAGCGGTGGCATTTTGTACGCTGACTCACGCCCGCACACTTGAAGGATCGCCGGCTCTGCTATTTATAAATCTAAAAGGGTGTTATCACTCTCCATGCAGCGCAGAAGCATCGCCGGGTATTCTCCGTGAAGGTGGTTTTGTAAGTCCATTAAATCATGCCAGCAAGATACCAAACACCCTTGTGCTCATGTAGTGTCAGAGGATCCCTTTGACCCAGTCAGATAAACCAGCCACCGATTTAACATCACTTTTGGCAAAGGAGAAATGCGTTTCTATACATGCCTACTGACAGCCAAGGTCTGCTGATGCTTCTCTACTCCAAGACACTTCTATTGCTGCCATGCAGAGCTTAAAATCAGCTGAGAAAATACGTTACACACCAGACGACTTTATTTAAGCACAGGCATAACTGTGGCTATAGACAGAAATGCAAATGGCACGTATATTACCAGACAGGCACTATATTCAATTTTCTTTCTTTTTTTCTTTAAAGTCCTGGGCCTACGAGCCCTCCTCCCACAAATCCTTGCTTACTGGGGCATCTGCAAAATAGAAAGTATCATATGCCCCTCACCAGCTTTCATCAGGAAGCCCAGAGTCAGCAAAGAACCTCATTCCACCCCAAGCTCTCACCGTAACCGCCGACTGACGGCTGAACTCCGTGAGGAAGACTGTAGAGGAGTGTAAGGCTTCAGGGTAGCACAGCTTGTTTTCCCTGCTGATGTTTTCACTAGACCAAGGAACTGGAGCAGCAGATGCGTGGTGATGATGCACTGCTAGTCTCTTCTGACAGGCACTGTTCTTGCAAATCCTCAGTTTCTTTTGCCTTCTTCTTGCTTTTTTTTTTCTTTTGATTTCTTATCTTAAAACTGCCATCTATGATGGCTGGGAAGAAAACCTGAAAATGTGGGTATCTGATGCTTAGACAGCTACAGGAGTTAGCAGAAAGCCTGGGAAAGGAACAAAAGGCTCAGAGATGTTTGAACAGTCCCATCCAGCTCAGTGAGGGACTCATTCTGGAGCACGATCATCAAGGTGCCAGTGCTGACTGCAATTCCTCATACAAGAGAGGAGATGGAAAGTTACCAATTTGCATTACGAATCCTTCCTGCCTCGATGCTTGAGTGACATCTAAAGACACTCTCACCTATTCTGCCCCACCTAAGAGGGGCTGCATGGACAAAATCTGTACAAAAGGTGAACAGAAAGGGAGCTGTGCTCAAGGTGTTCATTGAAACACAGGAAACAGAGAACTTGAATAACTCTGTAAACTGCTGGAGGAACCACTGTAGATGTCAGACATCACTCAGATGTCATTTCAGCTGACGCATGTCACTTCAATGAGCAGAGACTGGAGAGACACTTCCACCTTTTGCTCACTCGGTCTGACCCCGGTCCTGGACTCCAAACTACCTCCTGCTGTGAACAGAGTGTTCAAAATGTAATCCTCCCTTCCCAAAAATGTAATCCTCCCTTCCCAGAGTTATTTCCAGCGAAGCAGGTCTTTCAACACTGTCTGGAGAAATGAGTATCAAGCGAAGATGTAGCAGCTACCTGAGGCTTAGCTTTCCATAACCCTTCAAAGCTGTCAGGAGGGCTGGGGAACGACCTCTGGGATGACTGGAGAAACGGCATAGCCACGTCAGCTGAGTCTCCCACAAAATAGCAAAACAAGCATAATTAACGTGTGAGAAATGAGATTAGTCCCCAGCTCTGCTCTGACTTCGGCTTCTTATGCCACTTATGTGAAGGGTCTGGCGGTTCCCACCGGAATTGGGTCCGTCTGTTATAAAGTCATCCTCCATCACACTGAGCACAATAAATGGTGGCTAAAATCCTTGAGGTGCTTTAGAGCTTCTCTGGGGTTGAAAAGAAATCAAGATTCTAGCTGGGAGTTCCAGCTGCAGCATTTGATCTATCTGACGGCCACATTCCAGCGACACAGCAAACTGGGGACGTTTCCCACTGCCTTTCTGGCGCACCTTTGGGCAAGTAGTTTTTCAGGTCTGCACTTGTCTTTGCTTCTCTCATTTGGTTTTAGAGTAGGTGGCATCACTGGTGGCTATGACCAGGGACACCGAGAGACCCTGGCCTTGGCTGCTGTACCAGAAATACATTCTGTTTCTAGAATTCATTTTTTTTGCCTTCCTCCCAGCCTTGGTGACTGTCACTGCACAGCTCTCATCTTCAAGACACTGTCACCACTGTTCTTTCCAGACACATAAAGCAGATCAAGTGTCTGATTAAAATACAGATTCAAAAGGCTAAACCCAGCTTGTATAACAAACAACTGGCAAAGATACTAGGTGAAGACCCTGGGATTTTTTCTCACACTTGCAATGGGCATGGGCATAATGACCATGTACAGTTCTGTAATTTCAAGCTCTATGGTTAGTTTTACACATTTTTTTTTATTCGTCTCATTAGCTGTTAGCATTCTTGGACACTGTCCATTAAATTTTATTACCCACAATCAAGTTTTCATAACGTAATAGCAAAAAATGACTGCAAAAAGAGTATCCATGGAAGACATGATATGTTAACGTGCATCACAGCAAGGGAAAATTGGGACTTTCCTCAGCTTCTGAGCTGTTCCTAGATGGGTTGTGTGATTGATTAAAACCTCGACCCTGATTTTGCTTGGGAGTACATCATCACGAATCTAAAGTTAGTTCTTTTGACTCTTTAGAATAAACCTGCACCCCTACTGGCTTAATTACAGACAGGACTTAATTTGGCTTCGCCAAAAGTTTTCAGGTCCACAGTTCTCTAGCTTTCCTACAGGCATATGCAAGCACAGAAAACTACTGTGAGGCAGCCATGCCACAAAGGGTTCGATTTTAGTTAGTGGCCAAGTTGGCTTTTCACCTCTTTGGCTCTACCTGTGTGAGCACAAGTACTACCTTCCTCCCCACAACGAGCAAGGGATGCTGCTGCCACTGCTCATCCTACAATTCCCAGAGCAAGGAACTCATCCACTCCTTTCTCAGCCTTTGTCCTGGCAAGAGGAGTGCTTCAGCTGGAGTGAGAGGTGGGGCATCTCTGAAATGCACTTGGGAATTTCTCCTGTCTCCTAAAAGACACACTCCAAGTCTTCTACAAATAATCCACTCCATGTCAGCTGTACTTCCATGCAGGGGATGAATGATGAAGGGAGGAGGGCTGTAAGCCCTGGGCTCTACACATATTATCACGGTGACTACAGCTCTTCCCTCTGCTCTGCTTTTGCTTCAGTCTACCTTAAAATAATGAAAGGTACCCCTTGCTGCTGACCCTAGCTCATGGTTGTACATCACGCCCTGCTCTACCCATGTCACAGTTGTCCTCTTTGCCCCCAGGATGCCTGCCTGCCTCCTGCCCACACGCTCTTGCACAGGGAAGGCAGGCACTACAGTCCTGCACCGTTCCCCAAGGCCAGGCCTTGAGGCTTCAAGTGGCATTTATTCAGAGTACACAATCTGGAGGGATTCCAAGTTTCAAATGCTTTTCTACCTCAAGTTTTTTGTTTTTCTTCCTAGTACACTGGATTTTCTTTCATCCCTGAGGTGTCACTGAACAGTCCACCCTCGTTCAGTCAAGGATGAGTTATTTTCTTTGCCAAAATCAAAATGTTTTGCTAAGGGTATATTCTGGACCTTGAAATAGTTTGGGTTTTGGGCTTTTTTTCAGAGAGTATTATTGTCCAGTCTCCCTTTATTTATGCTTTGAGTTTTCTGTGATGCTTTTAATGACAGCAGCACTCAAGCTCACTGTGGATGTGCTAGGTCAGGTAAAGCAAAGTGTCCCACTTGGTTAGCGAGACACCCTTTGAAGACAATAATCCTGCTCAACATATCATGCTAATACTAACACCAGTCCGAAACCTCTGCTGACTCAGCCAGCACACCACGTATGGCCTTCAGGGAGAGTGAAGGGGCTCGGTGAAAGAAGCTGGACTCCAGGGGAGGTTTAGGTTGGACATGAGGAAAAAATCCTTCCCCTCCAGGGTTGTCCAGGCCTGGCCCAGGCTGCCCAGGGCAGTGGTGGAGTCCCCGTGATCCCTGGAGGGGT
>JAAGNO010031150.1:35573-46950 GCA_033439905.1 Ceryle rudis
TCCCCTCTCAGGCTGCTCTTCTCCAGCTGAACAGCCCCAGGGCTCTCAGCCTTTCCTGGGCACAGAGATGCTCCAGGTCCCTCAGCGTCTTTGTAGCCTCTGCTGGACTCTCTCCAATAGTTCCCTGTCTCAAACTGAGGAGCATTGAAGAAGCAGGACAAACTCTCACAGTGTGTTTGCAGTCTGCTGGGCTCAGGGCAAAGACACAGAACAAACCAGTGCTAAGATCCAAGGCGTGAACCGTGCCTATTAACACAGGAGATAACTCTTCCATATTTTTACTTTCCAATAAGTTGAACAAAAAGACTCAAGTTCTGGAAATAGTGTCTCACTGGAACGCCTGCATGATTGGATGAATAAATCTGTTTTAATTAAATGCATTTTTTATAGTAGGCTGTAACAAAATATTGTGAGAAAGTGAGAAGCTGATAACTGGCTTTGAGATTTCAAGTAACCTTCTCTTAATTAACTCTGTATATATTTATATGTCATTTTAGTGCAAGAAAATACTTAGAGCTCTCCTTTCTTTTAATTTCCTTTTCTATTTTCCTTTCTAGTGTTAGTTATTAATTTACTGTGCTCTTCCTTCACATTACTTCAGCCAAAAAGCAGAAGCAAGTTGTTTCAAATGGATCTTACATATAATGAATCTCATTCTGCTTATGCAGATTCACTTATCTTGCTGACTCCAGTGATGTAATTCCTCAGTGCACAAGTAAAACTGAAGAGAAGCCACTATTCTGGACTCCTTCCTGCTTCCTTACACTGGGCTGATGCCATGGACTAGACTCACCAAATTAAAACTCACCTCTAACTCAGCAGGGAAGGTACTGCAAAGCTCTGGTAGCAGATCAAAGTCTCTCCATGCTCTGCTTCTCGTTTCATGTCCCACCAACATAGTCTGTCACACACTGTTACTGAACATCCTCAATCCTCAGCCCCAAAGCCTGCTACGTTTTGAGTTAGCCTCTTGTCACTCTCACTCTCAGGCTCTATCTTCCCTACTCAGCACCCCCCGAAAAACAGCGAGAGAACAAGTGCCAGTTTAGGAGTATGTCTCTATCCGTGTGTCACCGGTGCTTTGCTAGGCTTGGATGTGTGCAGCAGGGGAGCTTTAGGACCAAATGAACCACAAATTTGCAGGACCATCTCCTGGCATCTGATATATCTAGATACAGGCATAGGGTGTCTTGGTAACAGGAAGCACTGGAGGCTGCTCTGCAAAGACCATATTGACATTACCCAGGAAGGTACAGAAGATGTTCAGGTCATGGTGTGTTCCTGGGCTGTAACAAATCCAAATATGATTCCTGTGCATTAGGGTTCTAATACTTCCTACGGGCTATATCTATGCTTTTCTGCCCTGTAAGGTCTCCCCAGCTTCCCAGACAACAAATCCTAGGCTGGTCTAACATGAACGGATGACTATGTTTCCACCAGGAACAGTCCATTGCTTTGTAATATTCATAGAATCATAGAATGGCTTGAGTTGAAAGGGACCTTTAAAGACTGTCTATTCCAATCCCCTGCCATGGGCAGGGACACCTCCCACTAGACCACGTTGCTCAGATCCTCATCTAGCCTGGTCTTAAACGCTTCCAGGGATGAGTGTTTACTCATCAGCTCCCATGGCCTCGGGCACTTGTGCAGTCATTCTCCAAACATCTATGAAAATGGAGATGGTCAAACTAAAAAAGCTTCTGGTATTCAAACATCCCTCTGTGTCTCCAGCATCCTCACTGCACAGAGGTGGTCCTCCTAGGTCCACCTAGAGAAAATCTGCAGTCTGAGGATGCTGTTGTCAGGGTTCATTTTTCAGGTGCAAGAAGTTCTCTTTAGGACCACCCTGATGCTCTTGATAATTGATCCATATGGATTCAACGAGAGTGTTGGATAAAAAACAGTAGATCGGGCCTCTGGATCCAAACCAAGACAAAAAAAGAATTCATTTAAATAAGAGTAGGTCTACTTGTGTGTTGGTTAATTTGGAAACATACCAGTACTTTTGAATAGCATCAGTTATCCATGGTATTTATAAATGATCTTTCCTATAAAAGATTTTACTTCCACTCAAGAGAAGACATGCCCATATTCTTCACTTTTCATATCTGCAGATTAGAAGTCAGTCATTTACCCCTGCTTGGCAGCAATAAGATTGACACCTATAAAATGGAGAAAAAAAAAGACCTCCCCACAGCTTGATCCATTCCCCATAACCCAGCAAGACAGAGGCAAAGAATCAACCTGCAGCCTTCTTCTACAGGAGCTTCTTCTACAAACTCTCTTGCTTGGATCCTCCAAAAGTGCTTCATAATTCTTTCAGACATATCCTACTTTTATGTTCCTGTCTTCCCAATTGCCAGTCCCATTTTAGCACTGGCCATGTTCAATATTGAGTTTAAGCTGCTCATGTGCTCATGTGTTGCTGCTCACAGCGACACGATGGGCTTTGTGCCCCGCTGGCTGGAGTCTCAATTCTCGATGACTTTATTCCCCATTTAGTCCTCACTAAGGCATGTTCTATATGTTGGGGCTATAAAAGATGATGAAAATGGAAATCCACGTACACAAAATGTCCGCAGCATGTTGGTGTCCCTCTAGCACACTGTGCTTTTGCTTACGAATTAATAGCTGAACTCAGCAACAGCTTTGTGTGGCACAGCATCAAGGAAGCAAAAGACCTGGCTTTGACGTCTCGATCTTGCCCGATCATGGGGATGTCACTGTGTTTCTCTCTCCTTGTCCTTAAAACGGGTGTCGATGCTGCTAATCCATCCTAACTCCGACTTAAGAGGCTCAAGCCATAAAGCCGATTTAAACAGCAACTGCAATATGGGCCCAGTATTAATGCTATTTAACATACTTCAGATTTTCCAGAATGAACAAGAACTAAAAACCTAATTCGATTTCTTTTGAACTCTGCATTCTCTTCATAACGCTTCAACATTCAAGCATAGGAACATGCTATGAACAGAGCAGGCTCTCAGGCTTAAGCATCAGCATCTGGATCAAGAAGAGCCACGTCCTGTTGCTGCCCAAATTTTCCCACAGGCGTCACAGAGGGTTAGAGAGCAGTGTACAAGCCATTGCTGGCAACAACGTGTTTGGCCAAACATG
The DNA here is from genome assembly GCA_033439905.1 of Ceryle rudis. Taxonomy (NCBI): domain Eukaryota; kingdom Metazoa; phylum Chordata; class Aves; order Coraciiformes; family Cerylidae; genus Ceryle; species Ceryle rudis. Next base: position 38,691 of record JAAGNO010031150.1, read on the forward strand.
CAGGAATGCCAGATCTGTTTGTAGAACCTGCATCAGGTTCTAAAACATCCATAAATCACAACAAAGTCCATCTAACAATGTAGGTGCCGTGAATAATCTGACAGCAGTGGAGATATGACAGGTGTTTGTGGTCTTATCCCAGTTCAAATGTGGGAACAATCAGGTGCAGGATCCTCTCGCAGCGCTGCAGCCTCGGTATTACAAGTTTGGTGGCTAAAGGACTTCAGCCCAGCAGAATAATCAGATTGAAGGACTCTAAAAGAGCACTGCCATCAAAGGGGCTGTGTTGTGGGACAGCAGGATTCACATCTCTGTGACTGTATGGAGCAACTCCTTAGTTCCCTTCACCTCAGCCTGTCACAGCACAAAACAACACGCTCGGCTTTTATCCAGCCATTCCTCACTCCGTGCTCACTGAGGGCTGAGCCTGAACACAAGCCCAGACTCCTGAGCTGAGTCAGCCCCCACTCTGGGAGGGGCAGAAAGATGCTTCTGAAGAAGTCACCTTCACAAGTCACCTGCCACGCCGGTGAAGGCAGGTGTCCCTGCTCCATATACGCACCTCTGGTCACTGAGGGGAAGCTCTGCATGCAGAAGCAGGAAAGAAAGAAAGGAAGAAAGGCTCTGACCCAAAAAAAGTGAACACACAAACCAGCCTGTTCTGCACGAACTGGCCTGTTCTGCACAGGTCAGTGCCACAGGGGAGGAAGCTTTTTTTTTGGGTGGTTTGGGTTTTTTTTTTTTTGTAAAAGAGAAAGATTAATCTAAATGCACAAGGGAAGGTCATGGCAGCAACGCTGCTCCTTCACTACACCCCAAACACTTTACCCTGAATTTTGGTGAATGAGGACAAGCTGATTAGAGCCACATTTCCCTCCAGCCAGGCAAGAATTGGGAATTCTGAGTCTTGAGCTTAGCCTTGGACTGGAAATATCTCTGATCAGGGACCAAACAGAGCTAATAGCTCTGACAAATCACATCCTTCTTCCACAGACCAAAGAGAATCTGGGCCAGGCCCACCCTTGTGTTAGTGGCCTGAATCCCAGCCTTTCCTCTTCTTTGCCCAGCCCTCTGCTGAGTGATTTAAGTACCAGACTCTTGGCTTTTCTAGATGCTCCATTTTGCATAAATAATTACTAACTTACAGGGCTTGGTGACTTACAGGCTGGAGTGACATTTTGGTAATCTGTAAGACTTCTGTAGGAAGAAACCTTATTGGAGACCTTACTGTGGCCTTATCAGTACTTAACGGGGCCTATAAGAAAGATGGGAACAGACTTTTTAGGAGGAACTGTTGTGACAGAACAAGGGGTGATGGGTTTAAACTAGAAGAGGAAGATTTAGACTAGAGAGAAGGAAGAAATTGCTTACAATGAGGGTGGTGAGACACTGGTCCAGGTTGCCCAGAGAGGTGGTCACTGCCCCATCCCTGGAAACCTTCCAGGTGAGGTTGGACAAGGCTCTGAGCAACCTGCTCTAGTTGCAGATGTCCCTGCTCACTGCCAGGGGGTTAGACGAGGTGGTTGTGAAATGTCCTTTCCCACCCAAACCAGTCTATGATTCTGTAGTAACTCCCTTTTTCTGCCTTGTTCAATTCATGAGTACCTTCAAATCTTTGGCAAATTCAGAAGTCAACCCAGAAAGATCTGCTAGTGTTTGTACTACCTGACCCCCTCCACAGATATATGGCCAGTGCAGATGAACTATTTTTGACTGGAGGTTGGCCAGAAACCCTTGCATGAAGAGCTAGAACACTTCTAAAACACCTCTTCCTTTCATCCACTGCAGCATCCTGCATAGATTCCTTTCTGCCCAGCCACTCTTCAACTTCCTTCCTTTCCCAAACTATTTCAATCAACCCGGGGTTCATGTGGCTCTTGTGGACAGCAATGGGTTTATTTTTTGGGGGGGTGTCTACCCTCTCTAATTACATTTTGTGCCAATAGCCAATGTGATGGCTTGTTGACTGCTGATATTCATCCCCACGTCTTTGACAGGCAAGGCGCCCACTCACCAGCTGCTCAGCCTGTTTGATTAGGTTACAGACAGGGTGCAGGGAAAGCTGCAGGAGATAAGGTGGAAGTGAAGCCATCTTGTGCGTGCGCAGGCGCCTGTGCTTCTAGGACCATAACGTATGGCTCCCCGTCCCCTAGTCTCCATGTATTCTTAGGAGTGTGTGTGTGCACCAGCATCCAGCCCTGGGTATGGTGAAGAAGCAAGGAGAGCTGGAAAGGTACCATTTCAAAGCTGGCATGATTTCAACAGATTAATAGAAACCCACAGACTAATGTCAGAACATTTGCCCTAACATGCAATAAACACAGAGCTCCAGGCTTAAACAAAGATGTGCTTTTTAAGGCACACACTTGGTTTAAACCTTGAGTCTGAGAAGCCTGAAGCTCCTTCCCCAACTAAGAGAGCACCCTGGTCTGGGTTCAGCTTGTGCCCTTATATCCATGGACCAGCGACTTGGTGTCTCTCAGGAGTATCTATCTCCTGAGACAGGAGAAGCTGGCAATGGGGTGTCAGCCAGGACCTCATGGGAACAGCTCTCACGGCTGAGGAACCAGGAGGCTGGTGGAGAACAGGGATGCTGGCTGGGAAGTCTTGTTCTCTCCAGCAACCCCTGTGGAGTCACTGGGCACAGTCAGGTCTAGATAGGGCCCTCGCAGACTTTCCCAAGAAGGAGGTTAGTCTTTGTTTTCTTGCTGAAGAAACAGGATATTGAAGGAGAAGCCAACCTAGGAAGACTTTTGATTCTTCAGAGACTCTATCTGCTCTTCCTGGATGAGGATCCCCTGATGGTGTTATACGAAAGAGAAAGATCTGGGCAAAGGATTTTAAATATACCACAGAAACTTCACATCTTTTGTTCAAACAAGCCCTCCCGCCCTCTTCCCTAGGTCAGGCTTTACTTGATTCCTTTGCCAATGTCATGTCTCATGTACTGTTAAAAAAAATCCCTCTCTCTCAGCAGATGCTTCTCTTTGAAATAACCTTTCCAGCTGTACCTCAGGGAACCATCTCACAGCCCCTCATCCATTTATTGAGTGACCATGTCCCTGCATCTAACTCAAGGTCCCAAGAGAAATAAGTGAAAAGCCAGTGACAAGGAGCTGACATCCTAGGAATCTTTACTCCACTTGTTCATATTAGGAAAAATTTTAGGGCACTAGGGCAATTTTATAAACCTGGAGGTCTTTCCACCTGGAAACTTTCAAATGCCCCAATACACATAATACAGGTATTTCCAGTAACTGCAGCTTCAGGCTCAGTCAGAGATCAGCACCTCCATTTCATAACACAGCACAGACAGGACACAAAGACTGAATAAGAGAGTGGAATTATTTCATCTTCTTGTCCCAGCCAAAGCCCTGAGCCCCAAATGGCTTCATCCTCTCACACGCCTTTGCCAGTAACGCTTCGCACAATGAAATTCTTGCAGCTTCCTATGTTAATCCATTAATACCTGTGAGAACAGCCTGCAATCTCTACTCTGGTTATCAGTCTGGAACCAAAATGCCCAAAAAAATACTATTCCATAAGCTCTTTTCCTCCCTCTTTATTTTAAGAAGAAGAAAGTGAGTTACTGTTTTAGCAAGATGCGCGTGTCGGTGCTGGGAGAACAGAGACGAGACCCGTGGTCCTGCTGCCCCAGGATGTTATCTCTGATGATGGGCAGCAGTCTGTGTCCTCTGCGTTTACAGTGGCTGTTTGCTTCTGCACTGTCCCTGCATCTGTCTGTTCACAGTGAGGAAAGACAGAGGTTACACCCAGACCGCTGTGTTTCTCATCCACTTTCTGCTCGTTGTGAACTTGTCTCATCTTTTCAATCTGCTTAGGCTTTTGCCCTCCACAGCATCCTGTGGTAATGAGCATTACAATTTAATTAGCAGACATGATAGGAAACATATCTGACTGTACTGAGGTGCTTAAGCCAGTCTTTCCCAAACAGTGAATGAGATTCCTCTCTAAGGATGCCAAAAGGATGCAGGACATGTGAGAGGGGCCAGGAAATTGCTTCAGTTCTCACTGGAACGTGTTCACTGCCCATGAAGAGGGGGAGAGAATGAGAGAAGGGAAAAGGGAATAGGGACAAAGTAGCTTTCTGGCTTGAATCCAGACTGAGCTGAGAATAAAGAAGAATACGTGTCTGATGATCTAACAGAAACACCCAAAATTCCTGTTAGAAAAATTACCCTAAGTCAAGTCTCCTGTCATGGCCACTGTGACCAACCCCATATAAAACCTGATGTACTCTAAAGAAAATAAAAATGGAGAAATGAGGGGTGAGGTCTACCTGCTACTCACACACATAGAGAAACATACCTTGTGTCTCTCCCATTCCTGCCCTTCACAGCCATCGTCTCACAGAAAACACCACAAGGATGCCACACCTACAGCCACACTTCACTCTAAGGACTCCTCATTGCAGGAAATCTCGGGAAGAGCACAAGTTTTTACATTGAACAACTCCACACAACACAACAGCATCCTCTCTTGACCACAATAAGGCAGGAGGTAAGTTAGTCAGCAGGGAGACAGAGCTCTGGCAAACAGACCCTTGCACAGCAGAAGAGGACCAGCCCCAGCTTTCCTCGCTTCAACCCTGGATGCCAGCACATTTCTTGCTTCCCCAAGAGGGAACTTAACCTAACTTAGCCTGAAAACACACTGAAGCGTAATAGCTCAGAAGGCTGAAACGAATAAAAATCCTGCCCCAGCTTTCCAGTGCCTGCAGTCTCCCCCACACAGAGACAGCTCCATCTTCCCATGCCTTTTAACTGCACTGGGCCTGGGAATTCAAGAGAGTACCTTCCTGGCAAGATGCTCAGTTGCAGTGATTTGTGCTTACTGGTCACCTCCCTTGGCCAGTGCAAATGAGAACTGCCTTTGCTTTGCTCTGGTTTTGTGCTTGGGGCTCACCGAGCTAAGCAGAAACCTGCAGTTGTTTCAGAGCCACTGACTTACTCTGGTACTTAATCTGAACCACCGACTGGGTCTGGATCCTTCCGCAGTTACTCGTACCAACACCATAGGATTTGGGGTTCAGAAGCTTCCAGGAATCCCTTGCTAAGTTGTATTTTTCCCCGAATTGGACATTGTGGAGACTACCAGTCAGTGGCAGCCTCGAGCATCCTGCCTCTCTGAGACAGGCAGTACCTGGTTCCCAGCTCTCAGAGTGGGCCATTTCCATGTGCCCAAATGCAGCTTTCAACATGAGCCTGCTCACCTTTGGACCAGTCTTATCAGTCTGAGCAACTAGAAAACTCTGCTTGCTTCTAATACCTCCAGTTAGGCACTCGCTTCACACAGGTTCCTCTCACTACCAAAGGTAAAAGACTGGAGCAAATCCAGTCCTGAGTTTCTGATGGTCAAATCCTGCTGAACTTGGTGATCCTTGCAGATCATGTCATGATAAATGTCTCATCCTTGAGGTTGGCTCTTCTCTGCCGTCTCATGTTTCCCTTTCTCTCTCTCTCTCGCCAGAAATGATTTACATGTTTGTTTACTCTGAGCTACATTCATCTGAGTCATTCAGCAACCCTCTACCCACAATCATATTACAGCAAATTTTGAATTGGAGTCTCAGTGAGTGAATATGATGCTGTTCTCAACATGAGAACAGGGAGCTAAATTCTGGGCTAGATTCTGCCACTGGGTTTCAAGAACTGACCTTTGCTACGAACACATCAAAATTCAACAGCATCATAATTCCCTCTGTTCTACGTTACTTCATAAAGAAGGAGAAACTCCAGGCAAATGAATTACTCTATATTTACACCATTGTAACAGTTAGTAGGATTTGGCTCATTTTGTACAAATGATACTACTGTACTTGTAGGAATAATCTTTTCTGTTTCAAACTAATTTTAGCCACCCTTGAATGGTGATTATCGAGCTCTTCCATCTGTCGTAGGAAAAAAAAATATTATTTGCACATAGCTTTTGTGAGTTTTCTCCTCTGAGGTATGTTTTCAAGAACTGTATCTCTCAAGAAACAACATAATCATATTATTAGGAGGACTCATAACTCAGCTGACAGTTCCTTGTCTGTTGAATCCACAACATGAAACGACTGCAGAATTGACACGCTAAGATATTTTTTTTAAGGTTGTCTGAAAATAAATCTCTGCAAAAAGCATGCTCATCGAAGAATTTTGTGTCTTGCACTACCTCAAATGCAATTCTGAGGAGAAGCTATTCAGAGATTCTACCAAAGCAGAAGGTGGTTAAGTAAAATAACAATCCATTTTAAAAAACATATTACAACGAGATTTCAATGTGCTAGAATGAAAGCAATGCACATCAAAATAGAAAGAATTCTCTCAGAATCCCAGTAATAGAAAGAAGGAAGGAATTCTGTTAATGTTCCACGTACTTGCAAGAGAAATTAAAGCTGATTGGAGATTAGTCTCCAACTCTAGTCCTTTTCCATCTAGTCTCTTCACAGCCTGGGGAAAAAATAAAAACCAAAAGCCATCACCTGGATCTTATTTTTTTTTTTTACTTTTAACTCCAGAAACACATCCTGTAGCAGTATCCGAGACACAGTTCTTGCCTAGGAAGACTTGTTCTATCTGATAGCGTATTGATCATTGCTGTATCTCAGAAGAAAAGTACAACCAGATGGAACAGCAAAGCCACACCACAGAGACCAGCAGGCTCACAGTGGGCCAGTTTGATGTCACAGTCAGGGTAGGATCTTTTGTGTCTTCATCCACCACTAACAGCTTAAACTGTCTAGGACTGAAGTGTTTCTTCAGCTGATAATTACTGACAGCAGAGAAAATGGGGGTAAATATTCGCAGACAGAACAAAGAGTGGCACATCTGATAACACTCAAATGTGATTTTTTTTTTTCCTTTTCTTGAGAAATGACATTAGATTTCTTTACAGGGGAGTATTACTCAAGAAAATAGTTCATTTGGTGCTGTCTAAAAAGACATTTGGCTACAGTTTCAATAAACTGCCTAAAGATACTGCTTTAACTTCTGAAAAGCATTTTAAAAACAGCAATAGAGTCATTTGCATTTACACAGTACCTCCCTGGCTGAAAAATGTTTTTCTCAAGGGCTTCTGAGGACCTTCACACAGCCCTGAGAAGCAGAAACACAAGATAAGCCATATTTGACGAAGAAGGCAAGCAGCACCGAAGGAGATCGAGGGTCTTGCCCAGGATCAGGCAGGATGCCCACAAAACAGAAGTAAATAACCCTCCTCAGCTCTTCTCCCACGGGGACACGCAGGCGCACGCAGAGGGACCGCAACCATCTCTGACCATCCTCCTTCCAAAAACCTTCCCTTCCACCTCCCCTCGCATTCTGCACGGGGCGCCGCATTACATAAGCTCTCTTGCAAGGAGGTGCACCTGACACAAAACTTAAGGTTTACATTTGACCGGCTGGAAGGTGAAAATATTTTTTATAATGCAGCAGAAAAGTTCAGAGGAAGCGATCAGACGGACTGGAAGTTGAAAGCGACGTTGCTCCCTTGCAGCAGCGGCGCGAATGCAAGACTTCATACGTGACTGTTCAACCATGTTACCTAGAGCATGTAGAATTTAATGGAAGACTTGCACATTACCATATTCATAACCATGACTAACAAATCTGTTGTCAGTGCCACCAAAAATATCACACAAGCAGAATGTTTTTATACCAAAGAGACCACTGAAGTCACGGCTCCATAGTAAACAAATGAACTTATGAAGAGTCTTGAAAACCAGCCCTGACTTTTTTTTTTTTTTTTTAACGTTGCGGAATTTGATAAACTATAAACTGCAAGATGCCCGATAGTCTGTGGACCGAGGGCACGATAAATGAGGCATTGCTTCTGCGAGCATCACAGCAGAGAATATATAACGATATCCCTGTTACCTTGCCCATTTCGAGGGGTCGTGGGTCGGCGACACGACTCACAACCAGGTCAAAGGATGCTCTAATTAATAGCAATTTACATTTGTATTTAACCCGTGTGAGGATGCAGGTGGCTGACACTGTTCGCGCTGTCATTCAGCGCAAGGACGGCTACAATTCAGCACCCTCCCTCAGGCTGCGAGTCCCGGCGGTGCCGGCAGCTCCCACCCGGGAGCCCGGGCCCTGGGGCACCGCGACCGCTCCGTCGCTGCCAACTTCCCCGGGGGGAACCCTCCGAGCCGGGGCAAGGGGATGCTTGTGCCTGCCGGGGGGTGCTAGAAAGGGCTACAAAAAGAAGCAAGGTCAAGAGATCTTTCTGAGAGATCCAGTTTTGGGAAGTT
>JAAGNO010031151.1:0-15249 GCA_033439905.1 Ceryle rudis
TTAAAGAAAAAAAAAAAAAAAAAAAAAGAAAAAAAAAAAGAAAAGAAAAAAAGAAAGCATCCAGAAAGCATAGGAAGTACAGTTTCATTCTCATTTGGGAGAAAAGTAAGTACACGGATATTTTAAGTTATCTGTATATTACCAAAACTTTCTCTTTCTCCCACTACTGTAATGTTCCCCAAACACCTTTTAAAATAGTGTAAAGAATTAAGATTGCTGATGAACGAAAAATAGCTGTTTTATAAGATGCTGCATAACAGCTGAATTTAATAAAATATAAGCAAATTGCTGTTTTCCAACATTATTTCTGTAGAAAATGTCATTATATATACTCTATAGACATATATGTCTAAAGCCATAAGGAAATGCTAAACATCGATGCTAAAAATTTTGACACATTAAGCTATGTAATTAATAATAAATTCTACCCAGATAAAACAGCCTGAATCCCATATGCTGGAATTTTAAAAAAACAGCATTTTCAGAGTAATTCCTCTAAAACTACTGACTAGCTCTATGAAGAATACCTGAAAGTATGTACCCCTTTAGACAAAACCAATGTGTTTTTTCCATGAAAGAGTAGTGGAACGGCTGAAGGTACAATAACAAAATGCACTGGTTTTGCACTTGATTAAAATTAAATAACTAGTTTTCTTTGTCATTATATACAGTGAAGTATGTTTTCATTAATTATACAGAGCAATTTTGTTTTAAAAAAACTCACACTTAAGTTCTGCTGTTTTGAATGAACACAGCATGTTTAGTACCTGCCATCATTTTCTTTTGTACTTGGTGCTTACATTTTTACTGTAGAACTTAAAGAGCTGTAAGAAGCTCAAGGTCATTCCACCACAGCAACTGGATCTGCATACAAAATGTGCTGTCTTTGCTCTGACCAGTAGCTTGCATTTTTTCCAGCCATCAAGTAATGGAATTGAGATATCAAATCATGATAGACTGTTCTGTCTAAACGACTCTATAAACATCAGTAATGTCCATCCAGGCATATCAGAACACATGTTATACTTTAAGAGTACATCTACAGAAATTGCTTCTTATCAATAAACTGTTTTCAAATTGTACAGCAATTGTAGTGTCTGTTTAAAGACTAATATATAAAAATAATACATCTATATATATACATACAGTCAAGATTTGGGATATCTTGCATGCAGGACAGAAACTGAGCAGTTAAGTGACTCTTACTATCCCGCTAAACAATAAGAGAAGGGAATAAACTGCAATAGCATATTGCTATTGAATATAATACAATTTTCTTCACTCGGTTTGTCATGTAAACAATTTATAATAATGAGAAATGGAAAACATAAAGTTTATGTGGGAATAAAGGTAAATTGAGGCCTCTAATGAAGACTGTATATGTGTAAACTTCACAGAACAACACCATGCAAATTAGATTTTTTCATCTTTGGGAAACTGTCCATAAAATTTTACCTTGAAAATCATCATAATATCAGAGTTTTCAATTTTGAATATATTGCAGTTTATTTTTGAGTTTCAGTTTTATTGCAAGCTTTGAAGTGTATTTCTACAAAGCAAAATGATATACTACGCATCCTTTACATTTAAAACCCTGCTTACATTTGTTATTAATAACATTAAGGGATGTTACTCAGGAAAGCAAGTAACAAAGCCTTAATAAAGCATTTTTTAAAAAAACATTTTAGCATATATGTATCGTGAACAATCCAGTCTATGTTTTCTCTATAGTTTTAGTATCTAAACTCTGCTTCTAAATGAGTACTTCTAGAAATATATTTTAGGTCTGATATTAAAATCTGGGAAAGTAAAATCAATGTATTGTGCCTTTTTTGACAAAATCACTGAGTTTAATAATTAATTATAACTGTATAATAAATGACATTTAATTAAAATGCTGAACCAGTGCAATACATACTGAATGAAAATAAGAACATCCTGCACAGCTATCCCTTTTTACAGAAGCCAGAAATAAAAAGTTGTGCAATTCACAGTAATTACAAGAAACAGAAAACATTTCAGAATAATGTAGCTCAATAACTGAAAAGTGACCATGCATTTGAAACAGTTTCAGCTGTAGATTTGGCAGCCTATTACCACCATGGTTCACACAGGTGATTGTGGGTTTGGAATTCAATGGAATAAAATAAATTATTTAATTGATTTTCTTTCTCATATATGACGAAGTACATTAAGTTGCTCCTTTAGCATTCTTTTCTAATTAGCATAAGAACAATCAGTCATAATATCAAAGTGTACTTGTAGAAAACCATAAAGACTCAGGTTTTACTCAGTAATGAATAGCTACATAAACACTTTCCAGTCATCAGGAAATGAGAGGATGTAGGAATACATAAAACACTTTGCAATTTTTCAAATTTTTCATCAAGTTTTGAATTATTCTTTTCAGTTGCAATATTTCCCTAAACTGAAGATGGATCTGCTTTAGCAATTGTTACAGTGTGCCAAGATCTCATGGCAAGAGAAGTACTTGTAAAGCAGAACTGCCTTCCCTTCATATCCTCCCCATAACATCCTGTTTGGAAGGGTGAGTGCAGATTTCCCCTCTTTGCTGTTGCTGAAGGCTTTGTACATTTGGATGACATGTAGGGATTACCTTTTGTCTCTGACCACTATTTTTTTTATCTATAAAGACTTTTGGTCATTATTAATTATAAATTTTAAAATCTGATAAAATCAAACAGTAATTTGAGAAAATAAAATATTAAGAAATCATTTGCAGAAGATAAACTTTCACTGAGAATTATTTGGAAGTCTGAAAAAGAACAAACACTTTATCTCCTTGGTAAGAGTCTTCAGAGTTAAGAACTTGGTTGTTTGCACTTAATTATAAAATGAGAATCTAAAATTACACCTCATGACCGCTGGACAATGTCTTTGAGTGTAAGTAAATAATAATGTCAAGAGCTTGTTTCACACCCTTGTGTGCCATTTCCCCAGGGGAGGATATAAACAGTGGTTTTAAACATGCACATTTTTATTTTTAGTGCATTTATACTGAGTGAAATCCAGAATGGAAACTAACTTTTCATTAAAGAGTATTTAAGAATTCTTTTTGGTTCATCAAGAGATTTCAGAGGGAAAAATTGAAGCCTAGTCTTTCAACCGAAATGCAAGATTTTTCACTGTTATCTACACAGTAATTCCACTTTTTTCCAAGCTTCAGCTTTGAGAATGGTCATTAATGCCTAGGCTAAGCTATTTGCCTAACCTACCACTTAAGTCAAGAGAAATAGGCCCCTCGGAGAAAATCCATACAAGAAATCTCAAGAGGGTATGATTCTTCAAACAGAATACCTCTTTTTCTTCATTGAAAGCAGCTGCATCATAGCTTAATCTAGCACCAGACTTTTAAGAGACTACAGTTTGTGAGGTAATTCTTGTCCTAAATATAATCTTAAATTGGGAAAACAGGGTTTGTATTACTTAAACATCTATAAGCAAACTAAGCCAAGATGGCTTTTAGGTCCTTTTTTTAGTCAACGGAGAAAGACAGGTATCTTAGTAAGCCAACAGGTGAGACTGGCTAGCGTCCACTATCTCCAGAACAGAGACAACAACATTAAATTCAACATTAAACTTTAGACACAAAAACCAGGAGATAGAGTTAGAAAATTCTGAATTTTATCCCCTTTCTTGTGGATGTCGAAGTATTTCTTTTGGGACAAAAAGCCAAAAAAACAAACAAAAAAAATTAAAAATCCTCAGTGAAGGCCAAAGAGAAAGAACAAAATTAAAAATGGGGGATAATGAAGAACTGCAGTTTACAATGATAGCTCTTGCGATCTCTAAAGGCAAAAATAAGGTTATTCTTGTTTGATGGCAGTTAATGAATTGCTGACTGATTTTAGTGGTAATGGATATAATCCGAAGTATAAAAGGTAACATATGGGTTGTTGGTCTATTTCATTCTTTTAAGAAAGCATCTATTTAGAGAATGTCTTAATGTAGTTCTCAAAAAAAGAAAGCAAAAAGACGCTAAACAATTTTGAAGTAATGGTACAGACTTCTATAACTAAATCTGAAATCCTAATTTTTCCATGCTTGTCAGTTCTGTGATATTATTATCTTTCATATGACTATCGTCCATTAAAAATAGTACTATTTCCAGACTGAAATACTAAAATTCCCTTGGGGACTTTAAAGTGTTGAAAATCCAGTAGATATTAGAGATTAATCATGTATTGTGTATTAAGGAAGCTTTTTTCAACTGCACAGAAGCAAATCTGAAACTGAAATCTAACAGTACAAATCATAGCCAAGAATTTATAATATTAGTCTATTCAAGGAATGTATTCAGAAATCCACAATCATTTAGATAGAAGCAGTATCTTTCAAGAATGCAGTGTAAAGAATTTCTCTGTGTTCCCTTAAGGGAACAATCTTTCCTGAAAAAAGGGTGGTTTAAGATGCTGATTTGTTTTTTCCCAGATAGGGAGGATGAACTTACTTCTTGCCTATATTAAATCACAGTATTCTTTCTCTTAGGTATTATTGATTTTAACTATATTGTGGTTGTATTATTTGTTATATCTTAAAAGAACTTCAGGTGATGGAAATGTCTATCCAGAACTCCTTCTACCATTTGCCTTATAAACAAGATGATCTTTAGCTGAAAAATAAGTTTTTAACAACATGACAAAAAATAGCTTCTATACAATGCAGTCTTTTCTCAGTGGTACATCCCAAATTCTCATTAATGTTTCCCCATTAATGTGTGAGAGTTCAATTTTGGCCCAATGACTTTCCATTCTTGGAATAGTAAAAAAAGATAAATGACCTATTATACTACAAGTGAATAATTTGACTCTTGTTGTTAACAAAATAGATTTCTTATTCTAACTTTCAGAAGAAATATTAACTCCTCTCTTCTATTTTAAGCCATGGGATATACTTGTGTAAGCAAGAAAAATGGAATTACCTTCCTTCCAAATTTAGTATCACACATCTTTATATCAAAATCCAATTTAGAACAAGGTGAAGTAGGATAAATATAGCCTTTCACTGCTTTCCTCATTTTGCATATTGTTCTTCTACTGATTTCAACTGACAGGAGCATTGAGCTGGGTGGGAAGCAATGTACGCACAGAAGGAACAGTGAATATATTATCATTGTTTTTATTTAGCTGCACCATCAAACCATATAGAAAGAAAATGAGAGCAATTTGGCAATTTTGATAGGCTGAGGCATCACTTGTAGTACAATATTCATTGACCCTGAAATATATCATGTGAAGTAACTTTGAGATGCACAAGCTTCTGTGGGCAACAAAATATTAAATTCACATAAGGAGGCTTTTCATTTAAATTACGCAAAAATCCAAGATATTTTGAACATACATTAGGGCAGGATATGGTCCTTTGAATGTTATTCTCAATGCTCGTACCAGCAGCAACCGTCATCTGAAAAAGGGGGCAACAGAGATTCTGCTAAATGGAACAGAATTTTGTACACTGCTACAGTATATTTAAGTTACACCATGCTAATAAGATGAATGTCATTATTCAAGCAAGCTGATCTGTGAGAACAAAAATGTGGCTCAACTGAAATTCACACAAAAAAATTGGAAGTATTGTTACATCTCCTGGCTCATAATGCACTGAGAACAACCAAGCAGTAAGACACATTGGTGTTCCGTACTGCATTCACAGAAGTTAACTTTGAAGCACTGTCAAACAGCCAGATAACTATGGAGAAATAATCATAGCTCCATGGCTAACATTAATCTGAGGTCTCTACAAAAAGCAAGAGATTTACTTTTTGTGAGATTTGAAGAAAGTAGGATCTTCTCCTTCACATCAAAGTATCTTATGGAAAGACATCAAAAGAAGTAAATCTATTAAATTATTAGGTAGAATTTACCTATTAAAGTGATACATTTTTCATGCTCTCTCAGACTTCTCTGTCATACCAAACAATCATAAGAGTGGAAAAATGGTAGGAAAAAAGCTATGTGCAGTTAAAAATCTGGAAGTCCCTTCAGCTATCTGAAGAATATATTTTAGCATTGAGTGCTATTTTTCCTCCTTGTTCATGACTTTTTCATTTGTTTTTGCAGCACCTAACGCATAACATTCTTCTTTAGAATCACCCTTACTAGTAGGCAGTTTCACCAGATGACATATCTTCAGATCTCAATATTTACTTCAGAGAAAATTTACAGCACAAATTTTCAAAAAGTTCTAGAAGTACTTTTTAAACCTTTGGTTCAATCTATCCTGACTGCAGTTTTAAAAAACCCCAAGAGTTCTAGACTGAACCTCTAAACAATTTCTTTCCATCATTGAGAGCATATGTAACAATACATACAATCTTCATGCTAATCATAGTTGAGCTTCATCATTTCTCAAAGTAAATACTGACCAAAGTTTTCTTTCTGTGACTATTTACCAACTCAATTTAGTAAACTTGGTATTCAGAACTGACAAAAAGGACAATATTTTTAGATTCAAGTATTTCCAATAGTACAATATAACATTTGGACAATACAACATATTGCAAGATGTGTTTTATAATGACTTTACTAGCATAATTTATGAGGAAGTTAAGCCTGACTGTATATTGTGATATTATGACTTACTTTTGCAGTAAATAAAAATATTTGAAAACATTTTAATCATTTTTTATATTGTTTTTAAAGGAGCTTCATGTCATACAAAGCAGCTACTTTTGGAAAGAACATTTCCATGCAAAGTGACATCAGGGTCAATTAATATATCAGTTTTAGATGAATCTTTAACACCACTGTTGCTCCAGAAAAGTAAGGAAAACACAGCCCACATTATGTCAGCATGACACTGTTTTAAATAAACAATATCTCAGCACAAGAAAACATACACATTATAAACTTTATACAATCATTACTTTAGTCTCACACATCTCTATTTAATAACATTTTAATGCTTATCAAATGTAATCTCAATGCTTATAAATATACAATGACTAAAAAGGGTTGAAACAAATGCACTTGGATTAATTTGTAAATAGTTCATACATTTTTGCACATTTTTTAATTTCCATATGTCTCATATATGATGTTTTCTGATAATTTTGAACTTTTGTGTGAAAAAGTAGATCTACTGTATACTTTTGACTGCTGCATCTGAGCTCTGTTAACTAACTCATCTTTTCTGTCCATCACTCTTAACAACAATAATCTCTGAGTAACTTTAACCTAAGTTTTCAAATTATCTTACAAGTTTTCCCCCCTCTTTCCTCATGTAAAACTTATTAAAGGTTTATTGATGAAAGGTATAAAATGACCAGTGTTCAATTTTAGCAGCTGACAGGTTTAAAGTCCAGTATTTTGACTCTGCAGGCTTACTATGGGAAAATTTACATAATTGGAAAGGAGTGATCCCTGATATTTCGATGCTGTAAGGCTATTTCCTTATAGTCTTGGTAATTTCCTATCCATCTGGACTCAGAGTATTTAAAATGTCAAGAGTAAGAGAAGAAAAAATATTAGAAAAACATTCAATAGAAAGTATAAAGTCTGTGCATTAATTCTAAAATTGTCTTCAAACTATGAACGTTAAGGCAAATACATCGTACTGTCATGAAGATTTTACCAGCAATCATTTGAGATACAAAATGCATGAATGAGTTATGCAGTGTAAGTAATGCAGCAATTCCCATCCATGCATGTTGATAAAATATTTCTTCCATTCAGCAGTGCATCTACTTAGTACTTTTGTACCCTAGTAACTATAACCTATTAAAATTCATGAAACTTTCTATTACAGTTTGGTCTTCTGGAGAAAATGCATAAGAATTCAAATTTATCATAGGAGAAAATAGTGTCAACAGGGAGATAAAATTCTGTAAATGAAGCTCTAGAACGTACTTGTATTCTTACTTGGGATGAGCACTTCAGCTACTGTTTGCTGTGAACCCCATGCATGGAGACAAATTCTCAAGCTGTATCCTACATGATGAACCTGAAAATGTTTTCAGGCTTCTCTTTTTTTTGTGTTTTCACAGAAATAAAGCCTTATGTGAGGTTGTGGCACATCTGAAAACATTTTCAGAAAATGTATCACCTATGAAAAGCCCTCTAAATAGGTAACACAACCAAGCTACACCTCCTGGAGTTTCCAAGATCACATCAGACAATAACCATGAATACTGGTCCACATATGCACCAAACTGGCCTGCATTTCACAGCTATATGGAAGGATATATGAGGCTACAGTTTCAAGCTTCTTTGGAAGCTGTAAAATTAAAGTTTTAGCTAATTCTGTAAATTAACCTATGAGAAATAGGTGAAAAATCGTGAACTCTAATGTCAATATTCCTGAGCTTACAACTGTAGCAACTGCATTTTTAAAACTGATTAGTTACACCATGTTTTCAAGAGATCTTGCTGTTCAGATCACAAGAAATAAGACCTAGTTTCCTAAATACCAACATTGATATAATCCAAACCTTCTCAGAAAGTCTCTATAAGGTATCTTTACAGGTGGAACCTATTTACTACACAAATAATGATAATCTTGCTCTCAGAAATAGAATATTCTCCCTCAGAGCAATATTCTGTGTGTCTTGACAAGAATTTTGTGGTGACCAGCCTTATATCACTCATTACAGTCCAAAATGCTGTTTAGGTGGTTTAGTCTATTGAAAACTGCATCTACTCACGTTAATTGGTGAGACTAGGCAATGTCAAAAAAGAACATTTACTTCTAACTGAACCATATCCTAAGCCAAGCCTACTTAGTTATCAAGGTAAAAAGCCCCAAAGGAATAGATCTCTTACCAACTTTCTAAAGCCATTCCTGTAGGAAGTATTCTATTTGTTACTTTAGTAGTTGGAGGAAAAAAAAAAAAAAAAGACAAAAGCGAGAAGAACACTTCCACAATACACAGGTATTTCAAGAAGTTTCTATTTTGTAGTGAAATTCACAGCCTATTTTCTGCCCTCAGACTAGGAAAGTGGCTTGATCTAAGCTTGTCCTTAGGTAAAGTCTGTTCCATGTAATATCCCATACATCTCACATGATTACTTCAGCTCCAGTACATTCAACTCAAGGTTAAATCAATTGAATCTATACTGTACTGATAAATACACTGATTAACCACCTTACCTGGTATATCCCTAGAAAATCTGGACATAATTTTAATCCTGACAGTAACCCTAGTGCAGCCCTACACTTGCCTCAAATTTCAATGATGGAAAAGTTTAAAGCTCTTAAGGCTTGCCCTGGATAAATTGTCTGTGACAAACAAGTGATTTCAGGTCTCACCTCATTGCCCACTTCAGTATGAACAAATAGCATGTCATTCCTCTCCTGCAGCCACCTCAGAGACCCACTGGCACCCTCTGAGTCTTAAATCTGTCTGGAAAGGCTGGCTTAGAAAGCAGTGCAGCAATGGAGACAAGTCTTGCAGCTCCAGTGAAGACAAAAGTTGACAGTCTAGAGCAGCAGGCTTTTGGGTAAGGGTTGACCATACCCTCTGGGAAATGATAGAGCCCAGTAGTTTGAGACTCATCATGAAAGCTGAATGCCACCAGGTGGTTCAGACTCACAGCCCACTTGCAAGATAGACTTTTGGATGAAAAAGAAGTTGGAAGGCAGATCATATCACACTTAGAGGTGTTGAGGACACTCCTTCAGTGTAACAGACAGATAACTATGGAGCACAAAAAATATATAAAGGATACATTTGAATCTCTCCTGACTACTCAAGTGGAAGACTTAACTGACAAAAGAAGTTATTTATTTTGGAAAATGAGCTCAGAAGATTGATGCATTAAAACTTTGCACTTTTGGAACTGGTATCTCAAACTGAAGAAAGTCATATAACTACTTTAAATCTTAGTAAACCACACTTCTGGGTATAAAGCAAAATCAGAGTTTGTCCCTAACACTGCAACTCAGTCTGCATGAGACTTAGATAGCATGCAAGTTCTCAGTAAAATCTGTGAAATCCCATTGCTGTTTCTTCCCTGGAAATGCACAGTTATCCCTGAAACATTAATTTGACCTCTTATTAGGCCATCTTAATTAAACAAACAACAAAAGTTCGCTGTATTTTCTTTTAACATTTGTGCTAGAAAACAACATTATATATTTTCTTAAAAAACAAACAAACAAAAAAAACAACACACACCTTTTTCATTAAATCTAATGCTTTATGTTGTCCCTTTTTACTATCAATTGCCTCACTATATCAGTTGTCTTTGAGAGGGGCCTCTTACCTGAAGCTGTCAGCTGTTTCTATGCCAAAAGTGATCTTCTATTATTGAATCAAAATATACACAATTAATTTTTCTTCCTCTATCTAAAAAAATAATTTTATATATGATCCTTGTTCTTTTATTATACTTTCTCATTTAGTTAACTATTCAGCTAATGACATTTTAAATATATGAACTTAATGGTCCTAAACTATCAGCTTACTACTTTTAACTCAATAAAGTTGAGTGTCCATACTCTGAAGTTAAGCAAATCAGGAGTCTCGTTTGTATGATCAGAATTTGTGTGTCTATGCATGTGTTTTTACATATAATACATATAATATATGTATAATACATATAATATGTACAATAATTTTCAATATATATGATGCAATATATATGAAGAAGTATCTAAGGACATTCAGTCTGTAGAAGAGAAGACTCCAGGAAGACCTTATTTCAGACTTTCAATACTTAAAGGGCACCTATAAAAAAGATGGGGACAGACATTTTACCAGGGCCTGTTGTGACAGGACAAGGGGTAATGGTTTTAAACTAAGAGAAGGGAGATTTAAACTAGATATAAGGAAGAATTTTTTTTTGCTGTGAGGGTGGTGGTCTCTGGGCACAGGTTGCCCAGAGAGGTGTTAGATGCCCCATCCGTGGAAACATTCAAGGTCAGGTTGGAGAGGGCTCTGAGCAACCAGCTCTAGTTAAAGATGTCCCTGCTCACTGCAGGAGGGTTGGATTAGATGACCTTTAAAGATCCCTTCCAACCCAAAGCATTCTATGATTCTAAGATTTGATATATAGTAAATACACACATACCCGTGTATCCATCCACATATACGTATGTACACACACTATACATAAATTAATAACTATTATATGCCCAGTGATGTTAGCCTACAGGAAAAAAAAAACCCAAAACTAAAAATAACTAACAAACTAAACTAAAACTAACAAAACCCACCATCTACAACCACCTATATCAACAGCAGCTCTCTGGTATGTACATTGACCTGTACGCACTTGACTTTGTACATGGGAGTATTTCCACTGAGATACAGGGAGCTTGTTATTACTCCAGACTTAAAACTACGTGTAAAAATTTTGCAAATTAATATGTAGAAACATAGCCCTTGCAGTCTGTATGGTAATCTTCCCACAGTACTGTTACAGGATGATACAAAGTAAGGTAATATATAATTAAATGAGCATTTTAAAGAGATAATATTCATATTTTTTACCTGTATCACAGTGACTGAACTGTTTAGTTATCTGATTAATCATTTTAAAAATCTTTCAAGATGTGAATGCAGAAAATCACCATCATTAAAGTAAGCTCTTATGTTTATGCTATAAAATATTGATTTAAATATATTGAATTTAGGAGAAAATTATTATAGCAAATAAAGTTTCAGAACACTGATCAGAGAAGCAGTCTGAATTTATATGGCCATTAAAATGTCTCAAGATAATGCCTCTGTATTGTGCTGAGGCACAGAAATAATTCTGGCATATATTCCATTTAGTTAATAAAAAGAATCTAGAAAGGAACTAAATAGCTCTCAGTCAAAAAAGAAAAATATTACCTTCCCTAATTGTCAGAATTTTCTTCGCATGAAGTCTTTTCAAACTACAAGGTGGGGTTTTTTATTACAAGCATAGAAGACAGAGGACATGCTCATTTGATATGTAAAAATATGAAACCACCACCTACAGGGTTTTCCTGCACTCTCTGACATCCTGCTCATCTGATGACCCAGCTGGCAGACCTGCTCCCAGACTACTGTGATAATCTCTCTTGTCACTGAAGCCCAGACTGTGAGGAAGGAAGACACAGCAGTTCCCACATGTCTGCATACTGCCCTGCAATAAGACAAGTGTTGTTTGTGAAGGTGCGTTAAGACAATACTAAACTGTGCACATGGTCCCAGGAGATCAGACCTCTAACAGATCCAGGTTAGACAGAACTTGAGCACACATGAGGAACCTATACAGGTTTCAGAAACATCACAGATCTTGTGAAGAGAGAAATCTCAAAATCAGGACAATGTATCACAGTGACTATCAGAGCTTTGTGAAAGGCAAAATGAAGCCAAAATTCTGAAAACACATTCAAAATACAGTGAATTACACTTGCTCAGATTGGAAAATTTTGCTTCTTACAGTATGACTACAGCAGACAGCAAAGCCAAAAGCATGCCTAAATACTTTTCAGTAGCAGCATACGACTTTTATCACTGAACTAAGGTCAGGTGAAGCCTATTCAAAATCCCTTCCTGTTCCAATCCTCAGATTTCTACATAAGGAAAAAAGTAGGACAGTGAATCACGGGTTTATTTTGTTGTAATAAATATCTCACTCATCTCCCTGAATGCATGTGTTAGCATGCCAAACTTCCTGCAAACAGAGGGGCAATTTGCCCTCTGATCACCTGGAAGCAGGATGAGGCAGAAGAAAATGTGCCGCTGGGTGCACATAGAATACAGCACCTTCTTGCGCTCCTGAGAGACACTCTTCTCTGCCTGGGCTATGGACTCCTGGACGTGTCTATTCTGTATGAGTGTGAGCAAATAAAAATGAGCAACCAGTATGACTCCCTTATATACATTAGAAGGGTATTCCTCAACTCTCAATTAATATGTACAAGGAGAAGGTAATATGGAAAGGGACAAAGCACAAAAGCCTTCATTCAGTCTTGGTGTTTATGTCCATCTCTTTAGTGCTTATTTTTCATGTCCTTATACGGGGATTTTAGATAGATAGGATTCAGGTTCACAACAGTGTTTTTACATTAATCCTTATGTATGTATTTTCAGAGAGAATATATCATAAAGGCTAAAATTAACCCCTTTGGGGTTTTTGGCAAATTTGCAGAAAGAACTGCTGAAAAGAAATCTCACAGCATGAATGTATGTAATAATGATACAAAGTTTGAAAGACGGTCTTGAGGAATTTTGCAACTAAGGATTTCCACCAGGTAAGAGGTGAATGTCTTTTTCCCTGAGGAAGCTAATCAGTGAGTGATTGCACTTTTGATTTAAGCACCATGCTATTTGGCTTCATGACTACGTACATGTTCTTATGATGGGAAAACTGTAATAAAAATTCTCACCACTATAAATTGTTAGTGAGAGCAAGTGAACTGTATCTTAAAAGAAGGGATTTATGGTTTCCTATTTCTGCCTAGTGTATTTACTTAGGAAAGTACAAGTTAGATAGTATACGCTTTAAAGACAATACCTGTTTATCACTTAACTGTACATACATATACATAAAAGAATTTTTGCTGTGCCTAATCAGTTGAAATATCCTCACCAAGCCAAATCATCACAACATAGACTGAACTATTTTGACCAAATGCGAAGTGCTCCTTCAGTAACAGTCTTCATGATATGTCTGCCTGGAAATTGTAATCATATAGTCCTTCATACCTTTCATATAAAGAAAAAAAGACACTGCAGTATAAAACCCCAACTTGAATTAATTTAAAGTTTGCTACATCTGTCTAGGAACTTCCTACTGCACCTCCTCTGTAAGTCATTGCCTGCTGTGTCATGTGAGCTTGTACTATCTCTGCTATGTTGGCCAATGAATCCCCAGCGTGCCAGACTTTAAATGCGGACCAATGACTCCTTCTAGGAAAAATAAAAGAAGGCATAAGACTTCATGATAAGTTTTCTCTTGACAGGACAGTGGAAAAATACTGGTTTACTCCTCTTACAAAGGAAAAGGGACACAATGTCTTCCCTGAACTCGGTCCTATAGTGCAGGATAAAACCAGAAATGATGTGACACAGTTCATACCCTGCGGCCAGAGAGGCCAGTCACAAAGGACTGACCATCTGCCCACCGTGCTGCTGTGTTCAGCACAACTGTGTCAAGAGACCTGCACAAATCTAGAGTGACTTAGTGGAGAAAACTGCTTTAGCCACTACAGGGACAAATGGAAAGTGAGGGTGACTTTGACTCTGCATCCTCCATCCCAGACTCTGAAACACAGCTCAGGAATATAGGAAAAGCTACATTTAACACATCCTGTGTGGTTTATTAAATTTTATGTATGAAAGATGTGAATGCACAGTAAAAAGTAATAACCTTGCACAAACTGAGTGTATAACTGAAAGTTGTCTTGGTATAGCTTTGAAATGTACAGTTACCAGCCTCTCAAACAACATACTTCAATCTTAGATATCGTCACATCATTGGTAATTTCTACTAAGACAGACATATTTGAATATTGAGAAAATATTATATGAAAAAGATTTTAAAGAACAGATACTTTCTCCTCTCTTCCCATCTTTGATTTAAATACCTTTTGGAAAGGTATCCACAATACATAGAAAAATCTATGTTTTTAAAACTATAGAGTTGGAGAATTTTAAAGAGGAAAATAAAAAGAACTTAAAATCATTCTCTCTTGCCTGATGATTCAAGAGGAAGGAGGTTTTTTGACTAAAGTTCTGCCAATTCTAATTCCAGTGACAACAGGTCTGCTGAGATTTTCAGTGTAAATACTAGATGCCACAAAAAGAATTTCACGTTCTATTTTGTACTTTTATGCAATACCACTTTTATAACTATAATCTCATTCTACAAGACCAGTAAATATTACTAACACTGCTGCACACTGATTTTTCTCATAGTCTGTCCCCTCAGAGAAAAAAAATGTACAGATACATAGGTATCTGCAGTCTGTAAAGTATTTTAATAGAACTGTTCTTGGTTTGGTGGTTTGTTTTAGATGTTTATCCTTCTAGAGAAAAACTACAGCTTGCTCCTGAAGATACAAGTGGGACATGAATATGATAGTGCTAATTCGGGGGGGGGGGGGGTTGGGCCGCCGTGGCCTCGCGGTTCGGCCTCGCACCGCG
The DNA here is from genome assembly GCA_033439905.1 of Ceryle rudis. Taxonomy (NCBI): domain Eukaryota; kingdom Metazoa; phylum Chordata; class Aves; order Coraciiformes; family Cerylidae; genus Ceryle; species Ceryle rudis. Next base: position 15,083 of record JAAGNO010031151.1, read on the forward strand.
CTCGTGAGTCGGGGTTTGTGGGGGGCGGGGGGGTGGGGCCGGGGCCCGCGGGCGGCGGGGGTGCCCCGGGGGGCGTGGGCACCGGGTGCGCCCCGGGCGCCGGGGGCGGCGGGTGCGCCCCGGGCGGCGGCGGCGGACGCCAGGTCTACCCCGGCGCGGGCCGAGCC
>JAAGNO010031151.1:15349-31121 GCA_033439905.1 Ceryle rudis
GAGTGGCGAGGTGGGGAGCGGGGGGGGTGTGGGGGGGGGGATTTAATGCAACTTTTTTTGGCCAGATTCCAAGAAATCCAGCTCTCTCCCTCACTGTCTCAATGATGATATTCTGCAGGTCCTGAACAAGTCAGGGCCATCATATGAATTCCTTCTGTCTTACAGCAATTATTATTTAAAGTATTTTATAATTTGTCATCATCTTTGCCAGGTACTGTGCAAGTATAGCTCTGAAAAATTTTCTTTGAAAAAAAGGCAGAAGGGAATGTTTCGCGTGTGTGTAAACAATGTATGCTTGGGATACATGTATATCAAGCAGTTGGATGTACTTTGCCGGTTTTCCTTTATTTGCTTCTTGAGTATAGAAGTCTAAGTCATAGATTTTAGCAGCAATATTTTTCTTTGCATTTAAAGACACCACCCTCAATCCTCTGAGATAAGACATCCAAATACCAAAAAAATATACACAGTACAGTCATACATTCCTGATTCACACACAGTTTCAGGAACTGAGGCTGCTTAAGATGCTGCCAAGCATCAGCAAAGACTTTGGTCTTTTTCTCATCTGTTCGTAACACTTTGGGCAACATCCAGATGTCAGAAATCAATTCAGCTTCACATTAATGTCATTTGAAAAAGCCATGGGCAGTGGAAGATGCAGGCAGTGAGACTACACCTTGGAAAGCCAGCCCAAAGGTATAGGGTATCAGTGGAGATGGGGTGGAGGCACTTCCACTGAAAATAACAAAGAAGCTGTGAGTGAGGAAGAGGCAAAACAGAAACCTCTTTTTTTACTATCCGCTAAAAGTATCTGAAAAGTCGTGCGTTACGAAGGAGGGGTCCAGGGAAAAAAGGGTTTCTCAATAGCTATGATCTTGCTTCTCTGCATACAGTTATTCTACCTAGCTAAGCACCAGGATTTTAAAGTATAACAATAATTAACATGCCCATATAAAACAGAGAATATAGCACAACTTAAAATACTAAATTCAAGAGCACCCACTTCACTGATTACAATGAAAAGAATATAATTAAAAAAAAAAAGCTTAAAACATTACCCTGGCGACACTTACTCAAACACCCAAAGAATTAGTATCAAGGCATCACTGGATAAATATTGGCTATATTTTTTCTCAGGCTCACCCACACAACATGAAAGACTGCAGACACAGACAAAATCAAACTTTCTGAGTACATCATATCTGAAGGTATAGACAAATGCATGTATAAAAAATACAGAATCTACTTTGCAAAACAAGTATTTTGCTGATAGGTGGAAAACTTAAAATGTAAACCATGAGGATGTGACAATAACACTAATAATATTTTGTAATTTTAATAAAAAATAGAACCTGTGAACATAATTTTGAGGTGGAAAAAAAAAGAAATACAGCTTTCCAATATTTAATTTTTAAAAATCAAGATTTTATGTCATATTATCAGTTAAAAGTTAGCAACTGTAAGAATCTAGTAAATTATTGTATGATTTTATCTGCATGTTATGTGTACTTCAGGTTTTATTTTTATAATATAAGAAGTGTTCATAGCTAGAACTAGGGAATAACATAGCTAGAAAGGGAAAAGAAAGATATGATCAAATAGCCCCCAGAAGAAAAATCTCCATAAAGCATGCAGCCAGCCATCATGATGTCAGGAATATTTTAGCTTTGTTAATAGGGCAAGTTTTCTAACAATTGTGAAAGGGCAGATCAAAACACCCTGATAGTTAGAAGACCAGCCTCATAGAGAAGAAACAGAAAGAGCAGAGGTCCATAAAGAGCAGCTATGATCCAGAATCTGTACCACAAAAAGCTGAAACTGAATTATTTGCACATCTCATCTAAATTGTAGTTCAGAATATTTGGAGTTAAAAGCTGAAGATTCCTGACCTGTGAGTACAAAGACCAGGTAACTTCAAAGGTGATTCTGAACACCTGAGTGAATTGCCTAAAGTTAGATAGTTTGAATATAGCATAGTCCTGTCAACCAAAAAAGCCACCAGCCTTGCTTCCTAAAGAATGGCAAGCACAGATAAAGCATTTTTTTATTTAATTCCATTTATCTTGGCAAAATACAATACTTCGTTTTGAAAAGCTGCTTCCTCACTATTGCTGCCTCGCTACTGCTCACAGGCAAGCATGGGGAAGGAAAACTTTAGCAGGTGCAAAATACAATGGATTTTCTGGTTGGCACTGAATATTACAAAATCTGATCTGTCAGAGGGAAGATGAGCTTTGCTCCTATTTCAAGCAAAATACCAATTGTTTGCTAACTATTTGTAAAGGATACATTCAGAGACCAAGGGAATGTCTGGACAATCAGACTATTGAGAAATAGTGACAGGAATATTTTCTACAAAAAAATACTTTATTCCTTACAGTGTTACAGGTTTTAACTGTAGGAAATTTATTCCGGATTGGGAGCACTCAAAAAACTCCTCATTTCACTCAATACTGAATCCTATCTCCAAGATATTCCGTATTTCAGTTGCAAATGCAGTTGAAAGGCTAACTTTAATGTAATCTGCAAAATCACAATTCCACATAAAAGGAAATATGTCCCGTAGGTATTAAGGTACATAGAAAGCATTATTATTGCAAATATGCAGATTGACTGCCTGCTCTTGACCTGTGGAAAATGCAAAGTAATTTGATTTAATAGAATTTTAAATTATTCAATTAACTGTTTGGGGTTTTTTTCACTACTAAACTAAGCTGAATTAGCTTGCACGTACCACCTGTTAGCAGTGTGCATAAATAGTCATCCTGGCTAGGCTATCTCACAGGAATGTCTGAAAAGGAATGTCTTAAAAGCAGTGAAAACACTCATGCATTTGGTAGGAGGAAGGAGGATGGGAAGCAGAGGTAATTCTCTTGCAGTTTCTGTTGTAAATGATGCTCAGCTGCTAAGTCCGCCCCTTGGGGAGACCCACAGCAATGACATTGCCGAAAGTGGAAAGCCAGAAGTACTAGTAGGCGTGGGACAGTCACATTGCAGAACTTGCATGTGCAAGTGTTTCCCATGTACGTTGCCTCTGATTATAAGAAAATATCTCAAAGCATAAAAGTTCTGTATAGGCCTGAATGCTGCAAAGACCTCAGTGCTGAACCTCGTCTTATGGGTATCGACATGAAGGGCTTAGTGCAACGAAATATCTTCTATAACTAAGAAATACCTCACCCACAAGGCTTCAAAGTATGATTAAATCCTGGCTTTTTCTCCATTTATTTTTTTGCTTTCGCTTTGGTGCATGACATTAATTAAAATGGGACACTACAATTTTTGGAGTTAGAAACATTAGTTAAAATTGTGGCAGTAGTCAAAGGAAATAAGTTCAGGAAAAAATGGTTACCAAGAAGATGACAATTAGTCAGTACATTATATTGCAATTTAATATTGAAATTGATTAAATAATGTTTTAAATACAGTACATGATCTTTCAACAATATAAAAATCAAACCTATGAAGAATTTCACCATATGTATATGAATAGTCTCTCCAGACAATGGTTTGGCATATGTACTTGTGTGCATCAAAGGAATACATGATTAACACTGGCAGAAGACATGGTTAATAATATATGAGTCAGAAATGTGGCAGTTTTAATCATTAACACAACATTTGTTGTGGAACAAAGACACATACATTATATCAATAAGCGCATTCATTTGATAGTCTTGGCTATGAGTGTCACGTAACCTCACTTAATGAAAGTATTGACTTTTCTAGCTCAGAATCTCACACTTTTATCTGCCTCTTTTAATACAATTTTAACAGCTTTATGGTTTTATTTATCCAGCTGTCTCAAATACGATGATGGGATTAATGATAAAGATCTATAAGGAAAAAAAATTCAAGACATTTTGCAACCCTATGAGATAGTTTAACTAATTAGATAGTTTATAGTGAGACAAATACCCCAATACTCCTACAATAATACAGGAATTTTAAGGAAATCATAGCTTTCATTTCATGTCAATCTATTTTGAAACCATACTCTGTTTCAAACATCATTTCAGTGAAAATGAGAATAAAACATTTTACATACTTATTTGTTTAAAAGACTTTATGTGGTGATGCATATTCTTCAGTTCAATATAACTATGCCAATAGTTATAGTTTGTTGTTAATATTCAGAAGCTTTGTTACACTTAAAATCACGGTAGGAACTACTATATTAATATTACAAAAAAAGAAAAAAAAAAGATTATGTATGTGACATTCTAATGGGAGTTTAATTAGCACTCAGGCACTAAAGCTGTCTGTGTCCTGTCTTCCACCACCACTCTGCAAGAGAATCTCTTTTACTTCTTAATTACTAAGCACATCTCCAATAGAAGACAGAGACCCCCATGTCAATGCACAGTATAGCTAAGAGAGTCACACAACAGGGAGAACACTCATGTCAAATTTGGTCTCTGTCATTTTCAGATGGCGGATATGAACCACTCAGGTGAATGTCCACAGGATTAAGTTAATAAAATATTTATATCATAAATAACTTTAACCTTTCCTATTGGAGTTATTCCTCTTTACATATGGTTAACTCCTCCAGAAGAGAAAATATGACTTTCAGACCAGCTGGGGCACTTCCCACGGTAGTGGCACACTTGGATTTTTGTTAACAGTTTACATGCAGGGCTCAGAGCCGAGCAGGAGATCAGCACTAGTCAAGGTATGGCCCAGCTGCTGTACCCTCTTCCAGAAGATGGCAGGAGTGGAAGCAAATTTTCCCAAGCACAGAAGGAGTCTAAATACTGCTTGGATTTAAAGTCTGAACCTGGATCAAAGACACAGTTATTAAAGAATAGGTAAAAAGCAAGAGCACATCACACATTCTTAGCTTACTTAAATTACCTATGTAAGCTATCAGCTTTGTAACCAATTATCTGATTTTGTTTCTGACAAAGTCCTTATTAATAGAAAAATTAGAATTTGCACTTATAACTCAGATGTGAACAGCCACAAAAGTGACCTGGTTAGAAAGGAAAATTACTGAATATGTAATGTCTGCTCAGATACTGACAGAGAATATGCCTGACAGCCTGGGAGCTGTTAGCCTGGGAACTAGGCCTGTGAGCCAGAAGCATCCCTGAGAAAGCACAGCTGGCACCTTCAAAATACAGCTGGGTATATAGAAACCAGAGACATCCTGAGATACCACCAATAAGCACAAAGCCAATGAACTGTAATGGCAACTTCTCATCTGAAAGCGTGAAATATAGTCTGGAAAAAGAGGAACACATCCTGAGAAAGTAAGAATCGGTAACTGCCATTGGCTGCTTTAACTGCAAGAACAGGAGAACTGTCTGGAAAAAAAGAAAAAATGGGATCAGTTTGTTTTATTCTCCCATTTCTGGACCCCTTCTTGTTCCCCTTCTAGCATGGATTGGTCCTCCCCTCTGGGATGGTTTGGACCCTTCTGGAATCTGTTTAATGTGCTTGGCACCATACATATACATACAATTGATCAGCTATATTTACTGTTCTACTATTGATAAATTTGCTTCAATAGTTCCGAGTTTGTAGTAGTTTATAATATTATATATATACTTGATTGCTGCTATTATTGGGTGCTGCCATTATTAATTGTTGCTACTATTGATTGCTGCTAATTTGTAATAGCTTGAGACACATATATTTGTTTTATTAATCACAGGCACACTTGCTAGTATTTGTGATAATCTGTAATAAAATAGAGATTTAAAGGACAAAATGTCCCTGTCCTATGAACCTACGGTTGTGACCTCTATGCACTCACAGGACAGGTAACCATTTAGGCTGTGACAAACTCGGAGTGGAATGGTTATACTCTCCCATTTTTGTATTATGCTGCCAAACAAAAAGACCAATTATTCACTGTCACTATAACAGTGATTCTGAGGTGATCAGAAACTGAGGTGATAGACTGGTATGAGAGCCAGAATATTTGAAACCTTCTGCCTTTCATCATCATGAGGAACTAAAATTAACCCTTTTCACTTTTCCTGTTTGTGTAAGCCTCATCAATTTATCTTCATATTTTAACTTCCCAACAGAATTTTCCCAAGAGGATAAGACACAGAAAGCACAACTGAAGCATTTAATGAAAATCTGTCTTTCACATACATGCCTGGTTGGTTCTGTTACTCCAGTGGTTTTATGGTTGTAAGTTTCAAAGACTGAGTGTCAATGAATAGATGTGGGCTCCTCTGTAGCTAGCTATTTTTTAATCTATCAGAGAGGCTTAGTGTTAAACATGTGATGGAAGAAATGTTAGAGGAAAGCAGATGGGATAGCTAATTTTTCTTTCACAGTGTTTACACATTGCTGAAATTTTGTTAACTCTCATGGCAGAAGAACAAGAATACTCTGTTCACATATAGCAGTATTCATTAGCAGGCTTTAGAAAGGAAATTGCTAAGTTTTGATACACATTGCTGAAATTTTGTTAACTCTCATGGCAGAAAAACAAGAATACTCGGCTCACATATAGCAGTATTCATTAGCAGGCTTTAGAAAGCAAATTGCTAAGTTTTGATCTGTTTTTGTCACTAGGTAGACTGACAATAGTATGCACTAGTAAAGGCTTGTACTTGTAGCCAGTACTAGCAGCACCCGATCTTCAGGTGCTGCTCTGCTCTCCAGGCTGATGGCAATTCTTCAGTGTGTTCATCTGGAGTGTCCTGCTCAATTTGCACAAAGAACAAAAGGTACATATTCTGACTTATTCCTTATGAGCATATGCAAAGAGTAAGAGTCAAAAAGAAGCCCAGCCCAGACTGTACCAACTAGACACAGAAAATAAGTAAAATATGCCAAAAAAACCCCCAACAAACAAACAAACAAAAAACCCACACACACACACAAACAACAACAACAACAACAAAACAAAACACACAACTTTTGGAAAAACAAAAAAGTCAAGCATACTGGAACCATTTCAAAATCTACAGATCTACAGTGCAAAGAACAGAGTCTGTGACCATGGCTATACTGTGCAATAGAAGACCCCTGAATTTGGCCTGAATGACCCGACTCCAGAATGGGAAGCAGCATATCTGTACCATGGGGACAGAAAATTGCATTTAATAAAATGTAGGCAGAGATTCCTAAGTACAGTTTTTCAAAATAATGTCATCACTGTGGACACAGTATACAGAGTCCTGAGATTTTAAACATGTTTTTTTAGGTAACCAATGTAACCAATATATATCCTTCTGTGGAGTTCATAAACTATCATTTCTAGACCTCCCAAACCTTCAAAGCTGTTAGCATGAGGTGATCAAAAAAACCTTCACGTTTCATTTGGATCTGATGCTTTTCCAAGCACATGATGCTGTGCTGTACTTGGTACTCCAGCATTGTGAAACCACACTTAGGAGAATGTGCTGGTTTAAAACACCAAAATCAATTTCTTACATGTGAACTCAGACTGAAAAAAAATCAGATATCCCTTTGTGATATTCACAAATTTGCATACATACTTTTTTCTATGCCACTTCCTGACACTAGATGAAAGAACTTGCATAGAAAAATGTATTTACACAGAGCAAGATAGAGTGATGTCTAGATTTTAACATTTGTTGGATGGGAATGAAGTATCACATCTTCACCTGCTCATGTTTTATAATGGTTTTGAATCCTGCACATAAGACTTTTGTTATTATTTATCTTCTGAACTACATGCTTCCATCACTGCTAATAGAATTTTATTTTTCCTAAATTATTTTTGAGTATTGAGCCTTTAAAGTACAAATTGTAGTTCTAGAAACAGAGACATCCACTGCTGATAAATCCCAACTGTGAAACATGCAAAATGCCTTAAAAACATGGCAGTTGGCAAACATTATTTACAAGCACATTAAGCATTACATGTTTTATGCAGTAATGTGTTGTTTTCTGCTTTTACATCTCTGTTCCATCCTTCCCATAATTTGATGTGTCAAATTGTTGCACTGTGCACTCTTGGTACCTTTGACTACATTTCTATCCTGCCTAGAACAATAGGACATCACCCTTATTTAGACTTTCTAAGTAGTATCACCAATATTGAAGAGTGGATAGTCTTTACAGAGCACCTAACAGGCCTTATGTTAAAAGCAGATGCAATATTTTTGAAGAGTACACATGTGATACATCACAATGATAAAGGTATAAAAATGTTCTTTACAAATACTCTACTTAGTTCAAGGTCTTTACAGGAAGTACAGCCTTATAATAAAACCTGAAAAATGAAAGTTGGCAGCTATGGATTAAGAAGGATCCTGTGGATTAGTGGTCTGTAAAATCATGAGGCAGAAGCAGAGCAGCAGGCAGCATTTCTGAACATGGCTGATTACTGCTGGCCAACTGCCCATTTTAGAAAGCTTCACTTCTGTCTTTCTGCAGGAGTTAAAACTTCCACAAAGCTGAAGAATGAGTTTAGGCAGGTGCAAAAAGAGGAAAAGTCCTTTGTGTAAGTGTCCAATTTAGAGACAAGAGTTTCTGCCACTGAAATTCAAAACGTATTGAACTGCAGCCTTTGCATATCTAGGTTAAACCTGAAAATACATACTGAATGGCATAATTTTACAGTAAAAACCACTGTGATTATTATGAAAGGAAAAAAACCCAACACTATGAGAGGCATATGTTCTAAGACTGTTTCTCCACTTCTAAAGTACATTAATAAAAATACCCACTATGTTATGCCTATGCTATATCTGTCATATCCAGTAGCTTCTCTGGGTTCCCATACAAAGCTCAGAGGAACTCATAATCAATCTAAACTAAAAACTCATAAATAATACAAACCAAATCTTGTATTTTACTTTATGAATTAAATGAAAAATATTCCGTACAGAATTTCACTGCACCAGGTTTATCTACATGAACAGAGAAATAAAATCAAAATGGTATTTTATTTTGCTAAAATAGAGGGGGCTAGGTAGCTATGTCTTTGTTTTACATATCTTTACATATTTTTGTTGAAGTACTTGTAGCCTTATTTCTCATTTCAAATCTGATGGCTGTTCTATCAGCCTACCTTCTCCTCAAATACTGTAAATCATTCTGCCCAGGAACAACTTAAACACTTGAGCAGTCTCCCACTTAGAGTCACAGCTGCTACACATTGGTACTCCATGCACTTCATGGTCTCTTGTAACCTCTAAAAGTCATTTCCAAATGGCCTGAAAGTGTACTCTGCCCCCTTCCCATTATGCTGTTCTTACAGCTTCTTGCCTTTCTTAAGGACATTGTGTGAACTAACTCTGCAATAAATTGTCTAACCTATCTTGCAGATGCTTTTGGGTTGTACACACTTTGTATCCAATACTGAGCACAGCACAACCAAATACTTGACTGGGGCCCATAGGAACATCCAAAATTAAATTTATGAGGAGTCAACATATAAATGTCACATGTGACTACTTCTCTGTATCCCTTTCTTACAAGCTTCAAGAATGTCATCTCATTTGACAACTTCATGCTATAAGATGTTTAAGCACCTCAGTCATGTTTTTAGATTTTTTTTAGACCAGTACTGGGAAACGTAGTTAAGACTAAAGGCTTTTTGACAGCTGGCAGTGTGCTGAATTAGTCAGAAAGCATTCATAGAATTTGTTCACAGCCTGTGTTTGATTTAGGGTTTTATATATATACACATATAAATATACATATACATAAATTGAAAGAAGAGGGTATTTCTGACATTGTGCTGACCTGAGTTTTTCTGATTTGAATATATGTACAAAAAAAAGAAAAATAAATTGCATGCGGAGCATGATGATGGCTGCTAATACCTCACTGAATAAACCCTCATGCAAATCCCAGCTGTAAATATAGGTTAAGTCTTTATATTGTTAAAAGGGTATGTCCTTAAGTACATATTAGAATTCTGTGTGCATCTGCTTCACTAACGTAAAACCCTGTCCATATGCTGTTACAAGAATTTTTAACAGAACAATTTTATTGTGGAATTAAGTCAAACAGATTTTAATAGCAGAACTATAGCACATAAGCCATTTTTAATTGAACAGTGCTACTGGCAGTCTACTTAACCCTCTTATGTTTAGAACAAAATGACATAGATTTAGATTTTATATTTAATAACAACCCTATCCTCCCTTTGTAACCATTTAAGTCTTTCAATTCCATCAGATTTTGAAGGGATAAGCTACTAATGAATGCAGTTTTATATCCCTATTTCTTTTAAACATAAAAATAAGTAAGTACATAGGAATATAGTTATGGGAATTCCCAAGGAAAATCTTTCTGTGGTTTAACTTCTAATCCATTTCTATTTTAGTATTAATGTAGAAAGCATCAAACCAGCAAAATAAGAAATGAGCTGCACATTCAGTTCTCTTTCCAGTATTCCAGGAAATCATAGTGCAGATGGAAAAGTAAACACTAAACATTTCCAGGTTGGTGATTGCTTTTGAATGTTTGTGTTTGACTATTAAACTTCTCCAATAGCAGCCCTCTTAAAGATTTCCATAGAATTTCTGAAGTCCAACAACATGGAACTGTATCAGCACTACAAAAATAGTTTGAACTTTGTATGAAAGTCCATAAAAATTGAGAACTCATATCAATTAAACTATACAGATTATACGCATATGTGTGACTACAAATCTTTACAGTTTTATATACTTGTATCTCATGCATTTTTTTATGACAACTGTTTAAAGAACAAACCCTCAAGAATGATTTTGACAATAAAAAGGAAAATACATGAAAGCTACTTAAAATCCTACTCTTTTCAAAAGAAATGCTGGATTGGGGCTTTTTCTCTGCACTGATTTCTGAAAAACAGAAAGAAAAGTAGCCTAAAATCTCTCCACTAAAGGTACAACTGTTGATGTTATGATTCTTATTTAAACTTACTGAAAAAGTAATTCTAGTATGAAAAACATACTTCAGTTAAAAAGCATAGCAAAATCCGCTGCATGCAGGCTGACACCAGAATCTGAAAGTCAGGAATGGTTATTTTTATCTTGGTCACTGAAAACAATTAACATTTTGAAATTAGAATGGAGTCAGTGCTAATGGTGACAATATTTCGGGCGGAATATATTGCACCTCCCTTCCCTAGAGTGCTGTTGATGTTAGAATTCTACAGAGGAGAGAAAAACAGAGAAAAAATAGTCGTCTCTGAAGCGCATGTGTATGACTCAGAATGTCTGCAAGAGACAGATCAGTGAAGTGAGAAGGTGCTGTTTATGCACACCTCCTTTACAGAGAAGAGATGCTTCAAGATTATTTTCTATTATAGCTACAAAAATAAAATGACTGCAATACTGTGAAAGCAAGAGGACAATTTAGCTAATGATTTTGGTCCTCGTTATCCCTTTCACTTCCTCAAGCTGATTATGAAGAATTTCCCTTTATCTTTCTACTTAAATAGGTATATATTCATATAAGTTTCTTCCCTTGGGAATATGTAATAATACTTCTGAAATATAAATGTTCAAGCATTCAGTGCAATTTGTATGTTTTTAACATACAAAGCCTTTTGTCTAGTCTCTTGATCGCTAGGTATCAGACAATGTAGTTGGAAAGTTATGATGGTAACAGGACATTATAAGGCTGACATTTTTAGGATTCTGCATTACTTTACCCATCATATCCCCACTTGAGGAAGCTCTATCACACTTCTCTTGCTCCCACCTCCATGTAGAAGATTATTGATACTAATGTTCTGGAGAACTGGAGGAAATAATGGTATAAAAGTAGCTAATCCTATTTTTGCAGTTTGCAGAATTTCTTCTCAGACAATGTTTTCTCTTGTTTCAACAAGAGCGTATGTTATTCTTTAAATTAATAGCTGTTTTTAGATGTAATGCATTCTATTAACTAGAAGATACAGGTAATTAGAAGTACTAACAAGGGAAAAGAAACAGAAAATAACCACTCTAAAATAGTGTTCAAAAGGAGGTTGAGTAAATAATTTTTACTTAATAGCAAATTACAATAATTTTTGGTTTACAGATATAAATTCCTTGTATTTCAGGGGTACTCATTAGGATATACTGTTGATGCCCATGGAATTCTTAATGTGTCTAAACTGTGAAGCTAGAAAGCCTTTATTTGCTATTATTGATCTGAGGTTATATAATTTCCCTTACAGATACTATTTGCTTTTTTGGCTTTCCAAGTTTTTATCAGCTGACCTGTGTCACACAGAACAATCTGATCACTAAACAATACTCAATGTATTCACCACCAGATCAAATTTCAGACAGTATAATTCTACCTCTGGAGCACTTACCCATCACTTGTTGACATCAGCAACACACCCATGACCAGCTCTTGAAACAAAACAAATGTCATTTGTACTAATATTTCCATTAGATGGACTCCACAGTAGTAGCCACCTTTAAACTTTACATGTCATCTACAGATTCATATCACTACGAAGTGTCAACTACAGTAGTAAAAGAGATGTTGCGGCACAGAAAGCCAGGTTGCTGTGCCTTGCGGCTAAGGGCCATAGCTGGCACTCTCAGCCTGAAATATTTATGCAGATGTTTTGGCATAAACACATCACAGAGGAGCAAAAAAGGAGCCTTTTTTCTTCCTATTCAAACCTAGACTAAGGTGACCTTACAACCAGAGTAAGGTTGCACACTCATAGTCTGTGCTGCAAACCCAGATGAGCATACAACAGTGAAAACTCTCAGGATTATCTAAGTGGGCAGAACACAATTCTCTGACACATTTGAGATGCTCTGAGTTGTCTGGAGTCTCAGAGAAATACTAAGGTTACTTGGTTGTTAGCTACCTAGTAGCCATGATAATACATGATGGAGGTAGGACTCCATTAGGAAAATATTATTAGAAGCTATAAATCAGCACTTGGTTGTTCTACTCATTTTCAGCCTCTGTCACTTGCTTCCTTATCACTGTTGCCCATTTTATTGTTGCAAACAAATATATAAGTCTCTTTTTTACCTGTTGCTATCTATTAGATTTTCTTTGGCAAGAAGGAAAGCAATTTGTTCAAGAGCTATCCCAAAAGTCCCTCACTATAGCAAAATTCTAGTAATTCCAGCACCATACCCAGCACATGATATCTAAACTGGGTTTCAGGGATGCATGAAAAAGCTCCTAAAAAGCATCACAAGGGTTTTTAATCTGTCCTTGACTTTCTCTGCACACAAAACCAGTTAAAGTCCATTTCAAAGTGAAGGTGATTCATACTCCATTTCCCTTACTGAATAAATACTCAGACTGAAACCACAATGAGGTACTGACAGTGACGAAGACTGGGACACCACTTGCAAAGCTATTCCAGTGAAATTTAGGACATACCTGGATTAATAGAATATTTCCTGCCCTCTTAGTTATTACTTCTCACTTTCTGCAAACACTGTTATACTTTAAGGCACTCTCCATGATTATTAAAAATAAATCAAGTTTTTCCTTACAAAAGAGGTTGGCACCTGCATTCATCAGGGGCTCTCAGAGTTTGAGTCCTAAACACATTCCTACATCGTGTTTAGTGGAGCAGATGACACAAAAATCCACAATAGCCAAACTCATAGCTATACTGAGCACCAATTCCCTAAATTTAGATTTAAGTCCCTGCTGTGCAGGAAAGAGGATGTATTTTAAGATGCCTCATTGAAGAAATGTGTTAAATAAGAAATTTTGCCACTATTACAGTTTTTCGTAAGTCAAATGACACACCTAGTACTCACAAGATTTTCTTGCGCTAAATTAAATACTGCAAGTGAAATAGGAAGGATTTTTGACTTAGTGCATGTGCTGAGTCCATGCATATCCCCCTTCCCTAAGTATTGTTTACTTGCCTGCTGAGGAAGCAGTGGAAGATATGTAGCATATTATAGTGCTGGATTTCATAGAACATTTTGCAGGCTACCTCATCAAGCAGATAGATGTGTAGCTTGGAGAGACAGTACTTAACACATGCTTACACTGTTATTTAGAATTGCAAAGGGGCATTTTGTCAGACTCCCACTCTGGTGCTATTTCCACTTCCTCAGCTGAAAGTGAAGAAAATATCTTTGTACAGAAGCCACTACCACAGTCCTTATGTGTCATTCAAGTAACAGAATGTTACTCAAATATCACAACATTGATGCTGAATATCTTTATCTAGACAATATAAAGGTATCAACAACAGTATGTAAATAAAAGTATAAGAATTAGCATGTCATGTGTGTTATGAATGCTATTAACTACTGGCTATATTATGCTCCAAAATCATCCTGCACAGGCATCACTGAATTCTGCGTTTGATCTTTAATCTTATTTAATATATTGTTTTTAGTATCAGTTATAACTACTGCTGTGATCATATGTGAACAATGGTCTTCTACAACAAATACTTAACAACAAAAACGACTTTCAGAAAAACAGCTATATGCCACAGCGGACAATTGTAAACATGAGGTTAAGAAAGAGAAGGCAAGATGTGCAAATAACAGTGGAGCCAAGTTTGGCTGCTTAATGCCTGTCTCCCTAAAGCTGGTACAGAGTGCCCACTCTCCCATCTGTCTCAAACCAGATATATCCATTTGGGAGATGGAATCTATAAATATAGACAACACCCCTCTAACAGAGAAAGAAGTGTCATAACAGATCAATTCATTTTCTCATGGGTACACTGTTCTGGTCCAGTCTTAATATCCAAGAGTCCTATTCCCTTTTTATATGTAGCCTGAGTCACTCCTGTAATAAAATTTTTTAATTCTGGTAAATCTGAACAAGGTGGTAACAATGAAGGAAAGAACGTGATGGCCAAACTGTGCCTACTGAAGTTAATAATGACTGCATGTTCCCTTAAAACTTCTAGAAGAAGTAGTACATACCTTTAGCTTGTTCACACCCTATCCACAAAGAAAATAAAACAGTGCTGAGGCAACTATTAACAAACACATTTATTTGCTTTCATATGCTACTTTAATAAACATATTTCACGCGCGCTTCTTCCTACCTACTTTTTTTCTTTTAAAACATATCAAATAATAGGAAGGTCAATAGTGTATTAATGTTACAGACACTGAAACTGGGGAAATGTCAGAATTATTAGCCTAATCCTTAACTATATAATAGCATCAAAATACAGGAGACTATAAAAATTCATGTCTGTCCTCCCATTGTCTTGACAGTTAAGCTACAGCAACATCTACTTTCTACCAGCTAATATCACCACCAAAAAGCACATAATAAAATACAAGTTAAGAATATGAAGAGGTTTGGAGGCAGGACTGGGGAAAGGAGGCTGCATCCGATGATTAAGAACAAAAAAGATCCCAAATATAATTTCATATTAGGATGAAATGGAATCCCTGTAATGAAAACTGAATGCTAGTTTAGTATGGAAGGGCTTCACTGTTCTAGAGTGGGATTTACAGGAGTGCCACTTCATCAAGTAAGTCGAGTTAGTTTAATATATAAAAAATCAGCTTTCATTTCAATACAGTTGTACCAGGTCGGATTTCTCAGAGATAAGTAAGGTCAAAAATACTATGACTTTGAAATACAAGGAAGTTTTCTGGAGAGCAACTTGCATTATAACAACGCAGGGTATCTAACATAGTCTCTGAGTAACAGCAGCTTAGTGCAACTGTGCCCATCTGCTATTCAGGTACAGTGAGCATACTCCCTTTCTGATAAAAAGACTCATGACATAGCCAGAAAATAAGCAACAAAATTATTATCAGTTTATACACGGGCATTGAAAGATCTGCCCCTCAGCTTTATTCTGAAATGTAATTTGACCTAAATAACAACTGGCCAAATCTCTTAGAACTGTGACCTTATCCCAGCATATATTAAA
>JAAGNO010031151.1:45804-65563 GCA_033439905.1 Ceryle rudis
CAAAAATGGCAAGGAATGTTTGAAGCCAAACAGTAAATATATAGGCTATCTGCTCCGACAGGTAGCTCTGGAAACAGGAACACTCTTTGTTTATATGCACAAGATTCAGTCTGGCTTCACATATTTGTAATCAATTTTCCTCTCAGTTTGTATTTTTAAACAACTACCAGCTATTACATACTAGGTATTACTCCATGATACCAGATTATCTCACATCACTGTGCCCTACTGTTTTTCTAAATTTAGATGCCTATACTGTCTCTCTAATGTACCTGCAGAGTCTCTCTAATTCTACCTTAGAACTGACTGTTCCCTAGGTATTTTTCTCTACTGCATTGCTAAAGCTTGGGCTCTAGAGGCCAGTGTATTTTTCCCAGAACCTATTGATGCTGAGAGTAATATAATGCATATCTCTAAGTCCATCCATAGAATGAGAACATTTTATTGGGTAATTCTGTGTGCTTCATCCTCAAAGTCATCAACAAGAATGTATATTATTTCTAGAAAGTTGGACATTCACTTTAAAAATAAGACTGCTGCAGTTCTTTTTCTATGCTGACTTTTCCCATTCTATTTCATGTCCCCAGTAGAGCCATATGGAGGAGCATTCCATTTCAGACCTTTTCCTCTGTGCTTTAGGATCATAGAATCATAGAATGGTAGGGGTTGGAAGGAACCTCTGGAGATTACTGAGTCCAGCCTCCCTGCCAGAGCAGGATCATCTAGGGCAAGCCACACAGGAGCATACCCAAGTGGATGTTGAAAGTCTCTAGAGAAGGAGGCTCCACAACCTCTCCTGGGCAGCCTATTCCAGTGCTCTGTCACCTTCACGGTAAAGAAATTTTTCCTCATGTTGAGGTGGAACTTCCTGTGTTCCAGTTTGTGACCATTACCTCTCATCCTATCACAGGGCACCACTGAAAAGAGACTGGCTCCTTCTATTTGACTATTTGACACCCACCCTTCAGATATATGTAAATATTAATAAGATCCACTTCTCAGTCTTCTCCAGGCTAAACAGCCCCAGGTCTCTCAGCCTTTCCTCATAAGAGAAATGCTCCAGACGCTTAATCATCCTTGTAGCCCTCCACTAAGCTCTCTATTATTTCCCTGTCCTTCTCGAACTGTGGAGCCCAGAACTTAGGACAATTCTCCAGATGTGGTCTCTCTAGGGCAGAGAAGGAACTGCCTTGTCTATGACTGACAAAGAAGTTACAAACAAATTTAAGGTTTCTTGGTAGTATTTCCTAAGGAATCTGTCACAGCACAAGGTGGGCAGAGGTAGGCCCTTTATGTATGATTAGTTTCACGAAAAACTTGGAAAGGAAAAAACAAGGTTATTCATTTAAAATGTGATATAGAATGAGGATAACATTTTATAAAATAGTTTTATAGACTTAACTAATTGATAGTGTCCTTCCAGCAGTCTAAATTACATTGTATTATTTATATCCCTGACTTTACAAGCAGTTCATTCATGATAAACAGCACTAGTATTGTAACTGACCACGTGATACTTCCATTTCAAGGGGTACACTGTTGTTACTGTACTCACACAACAGTTGTGTTTATAATAAAATGTTACTTTAAAAAAATCCAACACTTAAATTATAAACAAACTCAATACAAACTTGTATTTAAAAATTATGTTGCTATTAAAACAGGAATACTGTTAAATTGTTCCCTTAAGGATTAATTACTGCAGAGTAATCTGTGTTTATTCTGTTCATCCTGCATTGGATTCTTAAACCTGACACTGATAATGGCTATCATGCAAATAACTTAGCTCAGTTCAGAGAAACCAAATTGAAATATTTAAAAAAATAATCTGTCATGTGGGATCATAGCTTCCCACCTTGTTACACACAGAATTTGTCAGTAAAAAAAGTTCAAATAAAAACCTTCCTTTAAATTTTATTAGTCAAATCTGCTAAAATACTAAGACACTAAATAAAATATATCAGATGAGATGTGCCCAGAGATATCTGATGAAGTAAGCATGATTATAATGAAAGATAAAAGAAGCAAAAACATGATCTGCATGCTCAGTCTTACTTGAATTTCCTTTATGGCTTTGTATGAAAGTTATCTTTTAAAATAAATGTGTTTGTACTCCAAATCAGAAAGTCTCTATTAGTCAAATATTAGTCAAATTAGGAAACCTCTATTCTGTAGGATTTGATCAAACCAGGTGATCTGAAATTTCTTCATCTGAAATGTCCACACTTCCCATACAGTTTACCTGTGAAATAGCTTTGATAGGAGTCTTAGGTGACAAGCTTTGCCCTCCCGAGGAAATCTGCCAAATCCCTCCACTTCATTATCCCTGAATCCATGAAACATCCTAAGGAGTTTTAGTAGACTGATCCTACTGACACTTTCTCATCTTGAGATGTGTAAGAAATACCACTTCATCTGCCAAATCACCTCTGCTTTAATGATATACGGAAACCTTATTTTTTGCTTTTATTTCAAACAAAATACACAGTTGTGAGAAAAGTAAAATGTAATGTTATTGATAATGCAATCTTTTTTCTTTCTTTCTCATGCATAAATAATAGTGTATTAGAAAATAATGTCAAAAGAAAAAGAAGGAGAACATCTTAAAATTTAAATGAGTAGCATTTCAAAAGCCAAGAATGGCTTTCGAGGCTGAGTTTAATTTGAATTTAAAGTTTCTTCTCTCATTAATTATAATGGTGATTAAAGGCCAAATGCAAGGTTGAAGACCCAGTTATTTTAGCACCATTGAATTAGGTTGTTAGATTTGCAAACTGCAAGAAGTCTACAGGTATTTCAAAGTAAAGCCCCATTCATTATGAAGAACAGTATTTGTTCAACAGCCACCACCTATCTTTCCTTCACTCCAGGTGAAAATAGTGTTATTTAAAAAAAAAAAAAAGTCACCAAAACCAGATTATCAGAGAGAATAATTTGGGGGTCATCTGGTCTTTCTGAAGCAGTTTGGCCCTGTCATCAGTCTTGCCCTCCCTCTCCTTCTCTGATGGATATCTAGTTGCAGCAGCTCTGCTAATTGCATCTTTGGTGCTAGTATATGGGGAGAAAATGTCTCAGGAATGCTAATCACAGGTCTATTTACATGAAAATTGGGACATTTAAAGTAACAGAGGAAGTCATGTGGTCAACGGCCTTAGTCCTTGCCCTCACATCTTCAATCTATACGCATCAGATGATCAAGGGATGGGGAAAGGGCATTTTAATCCCATTTAACACTTGCAGAATGAAGGAAAAGTAAGGTCAAGTAAATTGCTTGAGTCTGTACGAGAAGTTTATAACAGGATTGCAGCTCAGTAATTCAATGTAACTGACCCATGAAGTATGTCTGTTTAAGAAAAACATGAAGTTTGACCCTATACTTAAGATACATGTGATGCTTTCTCAAAAAAAAAAGTATGAAGTCTGATGTCCCTCAGTTTAGTTTGTGTGCATATTGCAACTGAGACCAGCAGCAGCAGCTAGGAGATTCGTGCTCTATATTGTGTTAGTCGTGACACACAACTCCAGATCTCAACATTAAGTTGAGGTAAGTAATCACCTGAACTAACAGGAGATGCTTGTCCCAGCAAAATGATGTGCCCCCTCTTATGTCTCATACATTTTATAACTTAGGCACAATACTGTCATTAAACTCCAGCATTTCTAATACTGACAGAGTTAACCCTTAAAGCTTAATAATTTTAGAATAGAAAGATAATGACATCAGAATATATATTTATTTTCCTTAAAAGCATAAAGATATTACTACTTTAATGTGTTTTGATGAAAATTCAACAACAAATATTTCATAGGATACTAAAACATGGAAGACATTAAATAGTTTCACATAAAATTTTGCATTAAAAATATTCAGAGGCAGTTGTAGGGAAGACATTTATCTTAGGCATTTCTATCAGCTTTCCTACAGAGCAGTATATTTTTGCTCAATACATCATTTTCACATTGAGTACACTCCACAAACGTGGCTCAGTCTTTGAAAACACTAGCAATCTGAACAAGACATGCCAGCCTTTATCATTAATCCTTCCTTTGAGAGATGGAAAAGTTCAGCTCACAAGTTGTTCATTCTGAACACTTGCATCAGAGCTGCCATTACATTGTAGGTGGTAAAACTCATTATTATTACCACAGCAGGACTTTGAATGGAAATGTTCTTTCTACCCCACAAAACACAATAATGTCAAAAATTTGTAGGCTGTGAAGAAAGCTCAAATTTCTTGAAGTATATATATATTTAAGAGATAGAAGGGTAAATATGGGCAAACGTTTAGCTTTTCTTAAGGAAATCAGCACATAGGGTAGGCAGAAGCAAAAAAAAAAAAAAAAAAAAAGAGGAGAGGGAAAGCTATATGCCTTCTTGTCACTGCTCTGAAAAAGAAAGACCAACAATAGCTGATATAAACCAAGATTTAATTTATGTTTAATTAGCAAGTTGTCAAGCACAGAGTTCCATCTGTTCTGCTACAGGATGCAATAAATAGTTTCTTGGATTTACTTGTGTAAGAGCAGATTATTATTTTGCTTTGGAGCCCCTGTTCTCCAGCATTACTCTTTTCTACAAAACAACTTTAAATGCTTTCAAAAACACATTAAAGAAAGTGATTTACCTGCTACCTTGGCAAAACCCTAAATAATGACACTGATCAATCTGTCTTTTATCTAATGGCATATTCAGAAGAAATCTTTCACCTATAGCTTTATTGCACAAAACATTTGATATTGTGGCAGATCCTGTTAAGTTTTTAAACATTTTCAAGATACTTGATTTTTATATGGTAATAAACTGCAATTGTGAACTAAGGAGTGTCACAGCTACAGATCTTGCTACATGTCTAATTAGCCCCTAGAGTGAGTCATCAAGTGCTGCCACACCATGCTGAAGACAATTATATTTTACCTACAAAAACCCAAGAACTTGTTTCTGTCTTACATAGATTTCAGACAGATTTGTTTTTAAGCAAGTGAGATTTGGAACCAACTGATATTTGGAAAGATACTTTCCACAGAACCCTTTTGACAGTGGTTTGCATTTTCTGTCATTCTGGAATCCATCCTTGGTTAACAGTCTGTGTCACCTTTGGCAACAAATACTCAACCAGCCGATCCTAAAAAAATTCATTCAGAGCAGCTCACTTGAAATACAGGACTTTTAACATATCTGAGATCCTGAGAAAAGGTTCAACACTAATGACAAAAAAAAAACCAAACCAAACCAAACCAAAACAAACAAACACCCAAAAAACCCAAAACAAAACAAAAAACAAACAAACAAAAAAACAACAACCAAAAAAAAACCAAGAGAGAAGAATAGATTTTATCTAAAGTATTACTAGGCCCATAATCCTAGACTCTGAAAATCTGGAGTTAATGTAATTTTTTACTCTATGAGAATCACTGACCACTTCTCCTTCTCTTTTAGACAGTAACTCCCTAACTTCTCTACTAATTTGTTTTTCCTACATTCAGTACAACACTGTAGACCCTGCAGTTTTACCAAGTTGGGTTCTTTAGAGAACAGTCATTGTTAGACCTCATAAAATATTTTCCAGACAGCTGCTTATTGACAAGTTTTCCCTTAAACTTTCTGACTTCTTAAAATCGACCTCTATAGCTCCTCTGTTTTTATCCAAAAAGGATCATTTAGCATTTAGAATGGATGACAATTTTAATACATGATTCTTATAAAGCATACTATACCATTATTTATTAAGTCAAGATTGATCTCTTGACATGTAAACTTAGACATTACTCATTTTGTTTTGTTTTGTCTCTCAATTCTTGACAGATAGGATTATATCAATCCTATTTTTGAATATTAAACAGACAGAAATTTCCTTCAGCAGTGTAAGTAAAGTAAACATACTGTAGAGAGAGTATTCAAATTTGAAAGCATAGCCAATTCTACTACAAATGTAAGTAAAGAGTATTTTTAGATGTGTTCCTTAAAGGAAGATTGATGTAAAAACCCCAACTGCATCTGTTCTTCACTGGAAACCCTAGTCTTATCATGTTTGTGTACAAAACATTTGATACAAAAATCAGTGAATGGTGTTTATTTCAGTAGTACAAAGTAATTTTTCCATGTCTATATCATAATCTCTAAAATAATGTTAAGCAAGAAAAGATCAGACAACCACACACATCAAACCTGGCTATCAGTTTATCCATTCTTTCAGAAGGTGATTGAAATGTACATATGTTGTAGCCAGATCTGCTTTCCTCCAAGTATACAGTGAACACACACACACACAAAATTTTCATCAAGAATAACCTACTCCTCCTTATATTTTCAAAATGTAAATATAAGTTTAAAAACAAAACAAATATTCACTCACACTGCAGGTAAGTTTGATTTGACCAAAAATCAGCATTTAAAAAATCAAAGATAACCATCTTCAGCTGCCCTCAAAATCTTAGAAACAGGTACTTTTAGCATAGTTTACATCTTTAATGCAGTACACACTGGAAAAAAGACTGGGTAGAGCTTCACAGTACAGATCTAGAATATCAAGTGGGATGAACCTTGCCCTGAAAGTGAAGGTGAAACGGATAGCAGAAAGATAAATCCTCACAGAACCCTTAATCACAGGCAAATGGAGGGAATCTATATTCCCCTTGACTTCTAATCCAAATTTGTTTCTGAAAAGAGAAAAAGTACAATTGTGCCTTCACTTAGCAAAAAATGGGGCTTAGCTGCGCTCACCAATTTGTAGAAATTGTACATATAATTGAAATGATTTTAACTCACGTCACGCACAAAGACACATATACGCTGTAAATAAAATAATGATGACAATGAGCCTGCTAGCATTCTCCTGGTCAGATAAATTCACAGTTGATTTTTCTGAAAAATCTCAAACCTTAGTTTAGGAAATCTCCAGAGCTGTTAATTAAACCTTGTCAGGAAGTAATATAACACTATTATTTAGAAGACATTAAATGGAAGAAAATAATGGGTTTGACTTTCCAGTCTTACAGTGGTTTCATGCACATGTGAGGTAAAAAATCAGAGCTAACATGCCTTGTTTTCCTAAATATACATAACATATGGTATGAAAATGTTTTTATTATTCCTTTAGCACATTATACTATCCAGTCATACCATACTGTATGCTCAGATGCTATCTGAATGTATATTTTTGTCATGTTCAAAGAGATGTTAAAAGAACTGTAACAGAACTGTAAGTGGAATAAAAGGAGACCAAATGGTGATAAAGCAGCTGGTACATGAAATGAGTGGGACTTAAACTGAAAATACCCATATCCTTTTTTGTGTGTCAGAGAAATGCAATCCAATTTGTGGATCGGATCTCACATCTCCTATGCAGCTGCCATAGGAAAGCTTCCAGCATATTCTTATACCACACTGCATCCTTCTCACTTAAGCTTCTCAAGATCTAAATGAATGTTCATTGTCTTCTTGGTAAAAAACTCCATTTAATAAAAACAATTCATGTCTCTCAATTCTTACTTTTACAAAAACTGATGATCTTCAAAAGATCTAGCTCTTCGCTCAATTTCAGAGATGTAAGAGATTTGTTAAGTTTTTGCTTGCTGAAGAGGGAATTACCAGGAATGAGTTCATAAGTGAAGACTTGCCAAAAGCAAACACATTTGGTTTCGACGTATTTATGGAGAGAACTGTCTTGGACAATATGCTTCATTCCCTTGTTCTGGCTACCTTTGGGGAAAAAAAGATAGGCTAAATGTGATTTTTAAGTCTTACAGGTGCTTAATTGTACACTTAATCCAAATTTTCTCTCTGTCACTTAATTACAAATTTAGACTTAGATACAATGCCATTTCTACCCCTTCAGTGAAAGCTGTGAGCCAAAATGAGGGTCATGCCAATATCTCCTTGTGCAGCCAGTCCTTGGCTCTTCATCTCACAACTCTTCTTCACTGATGGGTGATCAACTAATAGATTTTTTTTTTTCCTGAAACTGAAATCAAGTATTCAAAAGCAGTTTTCTGAAAACCATAATTCTATGAATGAATCACAGAGAGGAAATGTGCAAATGTATGAGCCATCAGCTCCTACTATATGCTTATTTCCCCAGCTTCCTTAAGGCTAGGAGTCTCCAAGAGGTAAAAGTCTTAAGGTGAAGTTTGCTTTGTTCAGATAATAAATTGATGAGAAACAATTGCCTGGACAGTCCATCCTTTTCTGGAGAAGTGAAGGTAAGCTTTCTCTCCACAAGATTTCTATACAGCCTTACCCAGTGATATCCTGAACACAGTCAAAAAGCTAAGGATTAAAAAAAAAGTTCTATTTACAGAGCTTCTAACTAGTCACACATCATGGAAAGCAGATCCTGAACTGTGCAAGCATTTCACATGTATCATATTCCTACTAACAGGATTAGGGGTATGATAGTGTCCAGCATACAAGGCTAACTCCTACTGTGGACTCTACTCCAGTGGCATATCAAACACTTCAGCTGCACTTCCAACAGGACATTAGGATTTTATTAGTGTATTATTTCACTCAGAGGCCATACAAGCCTTTAGCTGATGGCACCTATGCAAAGCAACACTAGGATGCCATACTCTCAAATTCTTCTGAAAAGACACAAAACTTTTTATGAATACTGTCAGTAGATAAATAATATTCAACACCATATTTACATAGTCTGTGACAGCTAATGACAGCTGCTTAGCTGTAAGAGTTCATGCTTTCTCAGGGATACTTTTAAACTGCTGAAGTCCCTCCAAATTACCAAAATTTTGGTAGTCTTATGAGTACCTCTACTCTGATTGTCTCAGTGCTCCAATACATATATATCTATGTACACAGGCATATATTCAAATTCTTGTATATATATATTTAGTTTATATATAATTACTGACAAAAAGTTTTCTAGTGAAAAAGTGACTGCCTAAGTACTGCTGCAGTAAAGTTTCTCAAGTGCATTTCTTAAATTTTGCAGGGTAAATCTTTATCAAGACATTTCAGAATAAATGCCAGGAAAAAATAAGTCTTCTATAATATCAACTCACAAACATGTTGGAAGTACTGACCTACTTCATATAATTTACTGTAGTTTAGTATACCTTATATATAGTATACTTATATAAAGTATACTATACTTCATATAGTATACCTTATATACAAAATATATATTATTTTTAAAAGTCAATGCTCTTGGAGGCCTAAACGGATTTATTTACCATTGACCAAGAAACTGCTCCAAAACACCTGTGTTGAAGTTTCATAACATCATTATGGCACATCAGGAAAAAATAAACAACAATTAAAATAGCAGACAAGTCCTGCAAGGAAAGCAGGAAATATTTGAGAGCAGCAATGTTGCATTATGATAGTAAGTATAGTGACTATGCAAACTGAGCTACAGGTACACCCGCAAGCACCACTTCCATAAAAAGGTATCTGAGAGTTGACAAAAAAACAATCTTCCTGTTATGACTGATGGTGTAGACAAATTCATTCCTCATATTGTGCCCAACATGCATGCAGTATTAGAATACTCAATTAAAAAACCCCAAACATATAAAATCAACTCATACTTTGTTAGATCTATCACTAGAAATAACACATTTCATAGGAACTAGCACTCAGTCACGTGAAACTGTATAATTCCTCCTAGTGAAAAAATATAATCAGATCACTTACATTTCCATGAATCAGTAATTCTAATTTTTTCAGTTGAAAAACTGAATCCATATTTTTCTCCTTTGTTTACATATTTGAGTGAATCACAGTATCAGCTGAATTATGTCAGCAGTCATTTCAAAGCAATCCTAGCCTCATAGTCCTCCATAAACATTATGCTATGCATAACTGCCAACTGAATATTGAATTACACAGGAATAGATGAAGTGAAATAAAATTTATTTACTGAAATAACTATTAAGAATTTACTATTAAAAGTTGTGTGATGTACATTAACATTACCCCATTTAAAATAAAAATGCAACCTATGAATAGAAGTAAAATTGGTATAGTTACTTTAATGATTTTATCACAATAATTTCCCCAAAAAAGATATATTTATAGGCTATTAAGTTCCTCAGAAAAAAAAAGTTTATTCACATCTCAACTTACTTAAAACCATTAAAGTGATGCATTTTATTGCTTGCCTTCAATCACAGGACAGTTGAAAATGCCAAGTATTGTTTTTCTTTGCCTTAGGACAGATGTAAGAAAAAGAAGAAACGTGCAGGTAGATGACCCACCTTTAATGCTGGTGATTATGAAGACATATTATATGAGTAAATGCTACCTGAATAACAGGCAAGCAACAGATCCTCTTGCTTTACAAGTTATGAACTATGTACATGAGACTTTGAGGACAAAATGCTTTATATAAAATAAAATTAACAGTGTGCTAGTTAGTAATTATACTAATTCCATTTACTTATTTTTTTCCAAGTCCAATAAGTTGTTGCTATGCAATTATATCTTTCTCTAGATTATATCTTAAAAAAAAAAAATAAAAAATTGAAGTGCTAAAACACACTATTTCCATCTCTTGAAAGATACCTAATTGGCATAGGCTTATCAGCTGATGTAGAGATGACATTTACTTTCTTATGGCTGACTAATTCAGGCATTCAGACAGTAAAAGCTATAATAAGAATTTTTATGTTGAAGCTACACAAGGTACTACTAAAAGTCAAGGCAGCACCGAAAGCTTTCAGACCAAACACCCTCTTTTACTAAATACTAGGAAGTGGTACTGTTCTCTACTTGGTTCAATGTGTAGCAAATGAAGAAGGAAGTATGATCTAGATCTGAGACAACAACAGGGAATATATTTGAAATGTAAAATGAAATTATCAAACTACTCACACTCTCTTCCCAGACCGGGATGGGAAAGCTTTAGCAGTGCTGCAGAGCAAGACTGCTAATATTGATCAAGGGAAAAAACACGGCATTTCCAATATGTTATCATCACAATTTATGCAGGATATTCAGAATATCAGTCTACAGAGACACAATCTGTGTTCTCAGATCAGGCTATGCCTATATTGTTCTATTTTTCCCCTATAAGAAATCTTATTATTCAAACATTCTCCTATCACTCCATACAGCTTGTGTTCAGTCAACCAAATGGACCAACCAGTATCAAACCAAAACACATTTTTTTGGTAATAATCCTTAGTATTATTACTATTCTGGAAAATACCAGTACGCTGATTTCTCTAATTTTATTTTCTACACAAATTACTGTAAAAGAAGCCCAGGTTCAGAATCCAACACTGAAGGCACTTTTGAAATTGAGCCAGAAACATGTTTTCTAGCTATGATTCAGAAACTGTACCATGATCCTATTTTTGGAATAGGAGGAGAGCACTCCTATTGCTATTCCTCCTACTTGTCCCCTGCTTTTCTTGGTCACATCCACTCATCTGCAAAAGAAACAGCAGCTCTGTTATAGCCCCAGTGCTTCTGGCAGGAGAAGGAAAGGTCTTTTCTGACTCTTTACTCCATTACTTCACAAAGTTGCATTGGCCACACTCTGAATCACAGAATTCTGCACTGGAAAGGTGCACTGACTGCTCTGCTTGGTTACTATTCAGATTCAACACATGAATAAGTGCTATGACATGTACAAAATATTTTTCTATGACAAGAAAAAGAAAAATTTACATTAATATTGGCTTAAGGTAGAAAGCCTTTAAGCTCTTCCTATCTTGTTTTATGTGTGTATTTTAAGGTATGTTATTCTTTGCTTACTCTATCATATTTTTAGAGTAAGGAATAGAATTTACTAAGTCTCTACAACTGAAAAAAAGACCCCTGGATAGAATCCTTCTGTGCTCAATTATTTTCTTAATTGTTTTTTGGAAAACATGTATCTGTGTGTGTGTGCATGTGCCTAGTTTTGTCTTGAGGCTTTTGGGGAGAAGATTTCCTGATTTCTACTACCAAATTAATGGTAATTAGACTTATCTTAGAACCATAATGTTTCTAATTTCTTCCTTATGCAATGTGTGTTTCCATCCAGAGAAGGATGCAAATATATCTGTAGATCAAACCAGTTAGTTAATATTCAGTCAAGTCAGCCTTCCCAGTTCACTGCATGCAGAACAGCATATTCATAAAAAACCAAAACTATGGAAAATGTAGGGCCATGCAGTGCTACTTCTTTTTAAGTGGGAACAGGGTATGTGGTGGCAGCTGGGGCAGCTTTCAGCATGATTCCAGCTAAAACTCAGAAGCTAACCAGAAAACAAGTAACCTTTCAAAGATATTCCCTGTGGCATTGGTGTGGGCAGGACTGCTGGTGGTGAGGACACTATATTTCATGAGCTCTAACGGCCATAAATGACAATTCTCTATCACAACAGAATTACGCAAAAAAAACCCTTGCGTAAACAAAAATATTTCTCCAGATACTTAAAGCACATTACATAAAATACTTCACCTTCACACAGTTTTAGCACTTTCTAGCTGAACACTTGAATGATATTCCTGTTTTCTTGTCAGCTTGAAAAATTCTGTTTCATTTTTGGGATCCAAGTGCCACATTCTCACCAACTCGGTAAAATGATTAACCCTGTTAGTTGTCAGTACATCTGGACTGATTTACAAATGCTCACGGTCTTTTCTATTCTACAAAAATAAATACATAAATTACAAAATATATATAAATAAATTAACAGCACTAACAGATGAAACTTACTGAAAGTTTATTTGGTATGACATATTTTAAAGTATAAAGTATTAAATATTTCTCCTTCAAAATTTTATGATTGTTTGAATACAGAGAACATTAATACTTTGGGGCACATTCAGATTAACACTGCATTAACATATTTAAGCAGAAAAGCTTTAAGTTTGGTCTTCACAAAGCAGGTAATAAAAGTACATATCACAGAATAAAAATAGTAAAAAAGAATAAATAACACTCACTTGTAATATAAGACCAGTCTCTCTTGCCATTTGTCATTTACTCCTTAGTAAAAGAGCCTGTAAGTATATTCCCCACACTATTTCTCTGAAATTCCTATATAAACCCCACTTATACAGCTATAAATGTTCCCAAGCTATTTGCAATGCATATCATTTTATTATTGTCTTCTGCCTTTGACACTACCCAGATTTCTTAATGATTATATTTTTAGCTACAGTGTGAAGCAACGGTCCACCATTACTTTTTTTTTGTCACTGTTCCTGTCAGAAGTCTTTAAAAACACCTGTCAGCCTTTCTGTTGCTGTTATTACTTAAATTAACTGATACAGCTTTTCAAACCCGAAGTCTGCAACAACCTACATGTTCTGTACCATAACTTTCAACACACAAAAGCAATTGTTCAGTTCACTCCTGTTATAGTTGGTCTTTTAGTGATGTTTACCATCATTAATGATACAAGTTACGTATTGACTATGGACTTGCAGCCTTCACAAAGAACATGCAAAAACTGTACTGTGCCCATGCATTAAGAAGAGAAAAAAACTTTAGACAAAACTATGGGAGAAACCCCATACCTGCATAGGGTTGCTGGAAGGAGCTGCCCACATGCTTGGACAGATGAAGGGTTTGAGGTGAGATAATTTTCCACACTTTTACTGTGGACCAGATGACAGAGCTCTGAAAGTACACACAAATTTTTGACCCTATTCTGCATGTTATATCGGGTATATTTTCTACATGTGCATTTAAGTCTGTATAGAGTAGAAGTAGAGTCATCAAATACACATTTTACAAGAATTTACAAGAATTTTGTAGTGGTACGAGTGATCACATCAGATACAACGTGACTGGCACCCATCTCCATCACCAAAAATGTAATTTTTTTTGTTTTGATTTCTGCAGAGAAGCTCAAAAGCTGTTGTCTCTGATATTAAAATATATTGCATAGAAATGTGTGAGGCAACAAAATAGTCAATAAGAAAAGTTATGGCCTACTAAACAGAGCAGCACGGCATACCTGTCCAAAGTATAATCTAATGATACATGTATGCTAATAAGTGCAATTAAAATTTTTAACAAGATACTTTCTCTTATAAGAGAGGCTTTTTCTTTCATTTACTATTTCCATATAAGATACATCAAAGAACAGGATTACACTAAAATTTCATGACAGTATAAACCAGAAGTTCTGGGTAAGTATACAGTCCATTTAAACTATTAGTATAGGAAATAATAGGAATATCAATGAGTGCATCTAGTATTTCTTATAGAATACGCTTTTTTTTCATACAGCTCAAAGCATATTCTGTACCAGAAAGTAACACTTTTCTTTGCATTCTGTTGTTAATTCAATACCATTCATTGGAGTGTAACATAGAGTTGCTAAGAAATAAAAACCAGTGGTAATCAGTATCACAGTGATAGATATGTTTTATGTATAGAAATGTTTCCCAGTTTCCCAGTAACCCAGTTTCAAACCTTTGATCAGAAATTTACTTTTACAGTAGTTCACGGTCTATTTATATATTTTTTGTCCTATGAATATTTTAGGATTTCTCTGCAGGTTTTGTAAGAAGTCATTTAATTTCTTTATAGACCTTCTGATCACCAGATATCTTTTCAAAACACACTTTAACCTCCCAAGGTTTCAGAAAGGACCAGCCCTTACTTCAGTACTTGTTAGCAAAAAGGAGTATACCTCAGTTGTCCTAAGAATTCATTTATAAACCACAAATCTCATCTGACTATAAAATGGGCTATTATTTCTTTTAAATATTTGAAAGTTTCTGTTTAACACTTATGGAAACTGTTACTACACACTGCTGATGTCAAAGCTAAAGATGCAGCCAGATCTTTGAAACTACATTTACTGCTGCAATTTGAGAACATTTGTCTCTCTACTGCACATGCCTAGTTCCTAAGTTCTGACTACTGGCAACTACTTTTAGTCCTCTTTTTCAAAGATGCTGAAACAGAAAAAGGCTCTATCCATTTCAAATTCTGTTGAAATACATATTTTGTGAAGCTACTTTGAATGATTAGAATTTGTGGAAGTTAGTATTCACATGCATTAGTGCAGACAACCAATTCAAGAAAACAGTATTTACTGGATATGATAAACACAAATGAAAAATCAGGTTGCTTTAAAATTATCAAAGCAGGATTACACAACATTCAAAAATGAAATCTGAAATTTGAATATTAAGTTATAGATAAGATAAGATATCCACTAATTATGATTCTTCCCAGCCCAAGTGCTCTTCCAGATGCATTCCTGTGTGTTCAGTTTGATTCCTTGCCCAGCAGAGGCCAATTCTGTTTTATTTCCTGAGGACATGAGTGAAATTCCCATAAGAAAGTTACAACTTGCACACATGCTTTGTGCTTCTTTCAGTACCACTTTTGTTGCTGAAAGAATTAGTTAGTTGTGGTTTTGAATCGATGTACAAGTAATTCAGCCGCTTAATGATTACATTAATGTATAATTGATTCAGTAGCTTAATCACTCATTACCCTCCATCAGTCAGAGTTCAAGCATGCATCTCACAATTTTTTTATCTGTTCTGTTTTAAACATGCTAGACATTGGTAATGGTAATGTTATTTTCACACATATATGTTAAATGTCAGCATATATATTTTGAATTAAGGACCATTAAGCTGTCCCATAACTTTGCGAACTATTTAAATCAAAGAGATTCTCTGTCTCAAAGAGATTACAATGTAACATAGAAACAATAGAATACATAAGAATGCAAAAGATGAAAGTAGTTTAAAACAGCTCAAAACAATTAACAAAAGTCATATGAAGTCCTTCTCAGCACTTATTACATTTGTAAGCAAAGACTGAAGTAACTCAAGAGGGAAAGAGAAGAAACAGCAATGATGGTGGTCAAAAGCTAGGAGGCAAGGAATTAGAAAGGAAGGCAAAGCAAGAACTGGAATGTTGCTTCACATCTTTCTTTATACTGCATGTATGCAAACAAATAGGATTTAAAAGGGCATCACTGGAAAATAAAGGATTTCTTTGGTCATTTTTTTAAATTTTTCAGGGATTCTTTTAGTACTGATAACACCAAGTTGTTCTAAAACACAAACACAGGTTTCTGAATTAGCATCTCTATGTTCCAAGGTCATTTAAATCTACATTGCTCATTAAAGTATCCTTAATGCAACAGAAAAATCAGTTGTATTTCCCTTTTATTTATTGTCCCCTCAGCTCAAAAATCAGCAGAAGAAATTATTTTTAAAAGAGAATTTTTTGTATGTGGGATAATGTCTAGAGGAATCACAGAGAGTGCTAGTAGAAATAATACATACTGAAAAAAAAATTATATACTTCATTGTTAGTGCTTACTTTCATAAAGTACCACATAATAAAGAAGTCAGTGTGACTACTATGTACAATAAAATAGTCAAGCATCCTAATTTTAGTGACTTTTTCAACTTGACACAGTATGAAAGAACACCTGACGTCAGCAACTGTGTCTAATAGCACAGCTACAGGAGGCTATACGGAATATTTAGATGTCAGTGTGTGAAAAAGTAGTCATGCTGTAGAGGAACAGGCCTGGGGCATTCATGTCTCTCAATCATGGCCAAGATCAGCAGATTGTCACTCTTAGAAGGATGCCACTCTCTCTGCACAGCCCTCAACTATCATTTGACATCACTATAAGAAGGGCAAGACAGCATGATTAAAAACAATGGATTAAAAGAAGACAAGAATGATAAGCAGTGATTGGACTCAAAGAATGGGATGCCTGTATTTTGTGAAAGATGTTTGCTATACATTTTATGATCAACTTTTAATTGCCTCAAATTCTTTGCTCAAGCAGCATACATGGGATATATTACATATGAAAGATAGTACTCTCCAATAACAGAAAGTAACTAAAAAGACAAAGCCATTTGTCTTTGGAAGGTTATTTAAATCCTAACTGGCTGAGCTGAAAAAGCTGTTGCCACTTTAAGTAGCGGAGTGTTTGAATTTCCCTGCAGGGTTGGAGTGCTATAAGGAGCAGCTGTGGCAGGGGGGGGTTGTGGGTTTTTTTAATTATTGTTAAATCTTAATGTAGGATTACACAGTTTTCCAGAGCCAAGGTACTGAAGATTTCTT
The DNA here is from genome assembly GCA_033439905.1 of Ceryle rudis. Taxonomy (NCBI): domain Eukaryota; kingdom Metazoa; phylum Chordata; class Aves; order Coraciiformes; family Cerylidae; genus Ceryle; species Ceryle rudis. Next base: position 62,823 of record JAAGNO010031151.1, read on the forward strand.
TTAATTAAATGCTACTGAAAGATGGTTGTAATTAGACTGGTTTGCACATTAGATTTAGAGCATATAATAAATTCTTACCTTTAGCCAAGCACACAATCTTATTTACCTGAAGGAGGCAAAACTTGGCTTAAAACTGATAACCTTATTAATCCTAACAATAGATTCTGATGGTCTATCAATTGCACATGTATGATTACTATCCACATGAATCAAATTAAGCATCAGCTACCATGAAACTACATCCAGATGTATTACAAAAAAAAAAAAAAAGAGACAGGTACAACATACAAAGTTTTTAAAATACTTGTCTGTATATGAATTTGAAATTTCTGATAGTGACAACAGAGTGCTTATCCAAACTAAACAGAAAGACAGTGTGGGTCCATCTACAGAGCTATATGTCTAATGAATTTTAAGATGGTAATATTATTGTGAAAGACAATCAATAGCAAAATCACTGTGAAAGCAATTTTATGTTTCTTTAGGAACAATTTACATGCTGATTTTTAAGGCAGCAAACTTGCAGTGAAGATACTGATTTCTTACATATTCTGTCCTACTGATATAAAACTAATTAACACATAAGCTTCTTAACTTATTAGCTTCTCTTACTCAAAGTTTACCTATTGTTTAAGTACCAAGAAAATTTTTTTCAGTTTTATTGAAGTTCACTTACCTGAAAAGTATAAAACCGAGTCCCATTAGGAGGATGCACTTTAGGAGAGGCAGAGACAGTGTTCATATCCGAGAATATCATTTCTGGTCACACACACAATACAATCCACAGAGAGCTACAGATGCAGTCGAGTGCTAAGCTCGGAGGTAAATCCTTTCTTACATTTAGGGCGGCAATCATACAAAATGCAGTCTTCCCCATCCGTTCAGAAGTACAGTGACAGTGCTTTGAATTCTCCACTCCTATATCTGTGAGCTAAACTCTAAGGTCATCACTCCCTGACCTCTAGCTCAGATAGCCCTTCGAAAATAAGCACAATGAATAAAAATCAGAAATGCCGAAGAAAAGAGAGCTAGAACCAACAGTACATGGAGCTTGTGCAGAATCTGGCAATGCTTTGGACCTGCCCATCTGTTCTCAGTGATAATCACCTCCCTCCACCACAGCCTTGCAAAGTGATTATGCTAAGCATCCCAGTTAACCAATAACACACAGTTTCATTTCAAGCAAGCATGCACAGTGAAAAACAGAGGACCTCTTCTGACTAACCTGAAGCATGCCTTGTGTTCAGTTTATAGCTGCATTTGATAACAATGATAATTTTACCATTTCAGTTGCTGACAGCTATGTTAACACATACCAACTAGCTTTAAATAACACAAAAGTGGGGTGGGATTTGTTTTACTATCTTGCCTAGATAGAAGAAACAGTGTATTGCTCTCCGAGTTAGTATTTTTTAGAATTCTTATCTGCTACTACAGACTGCAAACAGTGGGAAATAAGTATCTGTGAGACTTCTTACAGAGCTATAAACAGTTTAAGTATAATATATATTATAAGCCTTTACTTTCTCAGCCTTTGCTAATTCTTTTTTTCTTCTATCTGAATATGTCTTTTAGAAATGTTTACCTAACATTACTAAGGTTGAAATTTTATTCTGAGCCATACTGTGCTTCAGAAAGCTATAGACCTAAAGCTTAGCTCATTAGCTATATATAATACATTTTTAAAAGGTTTGATTTTAAGCTCACTAGTATTTGTGAACACCTGCACTGAACATCCAAAAAGCATCCACTGCATTTTTTTTATTCACACACAGATTGTTTGGACTACGTGAAGACAGTAAAGAAAGTAATATTCACAGAACTTGACACCTTTTAGCAACAAAATATAAGTGTTCCATTTACTACAATTGAAAAAAATAGGATTTCAGTAAAGGTTAAAAAATGTAAGTGGTTGAAAAACTAACTTTAGATGTTCTGTCAAGCACTTTGTATTTTATTCATAAGGTTTAAGACAGAGAAACCACTTAAGAAATGGTACTTTGAAAATGAAACATCAAAAATCTAAAAGGCTGGTGAGTTGCCAGGCTACCTATGTTTTGTACTCTGTTTTATCTTAATGCTTTTAGCAATTGAAGATAATACAGCTTCCAATGTAAAATGACAATGAAAGGAGTTGGGATAGATGCAGTGATGTCTGTCTGTTTAAATGTGTAGGAGAGTGTGGCACATACCACAATAATCATACTTTGTAAGCCAAAGAGAAAAATGCTCTTAGATCCTAGTCATGTCTAACAATTTCTTATCATTACCATGGTATTATTTCTGTAACATTTATTGACTCAAAGTAAACCTACTGCCTGGAACATTTTGTTGAGATCTCTATTTCAGATCACAGATTATTCTCTCCTCTTTGAGTTCTCTTACAGAAGATCTAGATGCTGGTATTAGCCCAGAGGCCCATCAACTGGTAAAAAGAAAGCTGCCAGATTGTTGGTAAACTGAGTATAGAACCTTTTATTCTAAGCTGATACTTTCTCCTTTATCAACTACCTACCAAATGTGCCCTATTTCCCTGCAGTGCAATGAATAAAGTTTCTTTTATGGATCCTTAAGATTGTTTGTCCTGAAAGATGATAGAAATTTATCTCTTAGTATCCTCAGTAAATGCACAATTTGAAGAAATAATGTGCATAATCATAGAATTGTCTGGGTTGGAAGGGACCTCTAGAGGTCATCTAGTCCAAACCCCCTGCCAACAGCAGGGACATCTTCAACTAGAG
>JAAGNO010031152.1:4916-15070 GCA_033439905.1 Ceryle rudis
CAGCACATCCCCCAGCCACTGGCACATCCCACTGGAACTCCCTGGTCTTTGTGGGCCAGAGCCACTATGGGAAACACCACTGAAACTGGTCCAAAGGCTGATGCCGAAGCTCCCCCATCCCTCCCAGCAGCTTCCCTTTCAACAAAATCTGATTCCCTTTAGCCACTTCCTAAGCCGTGTTCCAGCTCTTGTACTAATCCACATTTTCTCTGGTTTAACTCATAATTTCCCATGTGGCATCATAGAAAATACTTCACTGAAGACAAGACAGATTACATCGACCGCATTTCTGGGCTTAGGAAATCAGTTCCCTTATCAAACAGAGCTATCACGTTAATCTGCTGTGATATATCCCTGGCAAGTCCCCCTTGCATTTTTCTCCCATTTTCCATGTCCATGTCTTTAATTGCTCCTTCTTCCAAACATGCCCTGCAGACCTGCTGTCAGTGGGGTCAGACTGTCTGATACAGATTTTTCTTTCTCTCAAGCACAGGAGACACATCACCTCTCCCCACAGCACTGGGTACTGCCACTGACCTCTCAGCCACTAATGAGCCTTGCTAATGAAGTGAGTTCCTCACCTGGGGATGAGGTGCTCCCCAAGCCTTCAATGCATCATTTTCTTCGAAGGTGCCTCCACAGTGGAGGACCATCTTCCGGTTTTATCCTCCCTTCACTCCCACAGCCTTCGCTGCCCTTGTTCTCCGTATCACTGCTCAGAGCTGGTGTGTTCATTCAGTACTGGGCTCTGCTGAACTTACTTTTAATCTCCCCTGAAACCTGGCTGGAGAGCCAGTTCTGCTCTTCTCTCCTTGTTTGCTCTGTATTTATATGGTTAACCCCTCTTTTCATTTCCTCTGCAATGTCTCACTCAGCTTGACTCCTGGAAGGTCTCCTTTTATCCTTGTGTGCGCTGTCCCCCACAACAGAGCTTGCTTTGCTAACTGACACCATTTCCCAGCCCTCACCGCTTTTCCGCTCTCTTCCCACATTCTTCCTGTGGTGTCATCTGCCCAGGAGTGCCCCTGCTGTGCTTGGGGGGCATGCTCCAGGTATCATTCTTTATTTAATGAGATCTCAAGCACCCCTCCATATGCAGCCCCCAGCCCCTCACTCCTGCTCCTGTCATCTTTCTTGTTGTCCCAGTAAGAGGGTAGGATGTAGAGATACAGGCCTGTTTTCATTCAATTTCCCCTGCAACTGAAACTAAAGGAGTCCAAGAGCCTTAAAATCTCAAGTTTGGGGTCCCAGTGCACTCAGCTGCAGCAGGGACGCTACCACAGGGCCATGCTGCTAACCACCTGAAAGCCACCCATCTCCATCATGTCCATCTCCATTGCCTTTGCCATCACCATTGCCATTACTATCAGTATGTCAATGCTCTTCACCATTTCCATTCCCATCCCCATTGCCATCCCCTCCCGAGATGCTTCCAAACCTGCTCCTCTGCAGCAGCCTGCATACCTCTACGGAATCAACCATGCCCCACAGAGGCAGGCAAGTTGGGATGGGGGTTCAGGTAGGTGCTGAGGGTGGCAGCACTGGGAAAAGAAACCTTGTGGAAAACATTAAATTAAAATTCAGGCAATTAAATTAATTACCTGTCCTGGCTTGAATTAGAACAGAACTAATTCTGATGAGAGATTTTACTTCTCAGCTCAATCTCTTCTAACTAACTGCATGTTCTGAAGATAACAGCATATTTCTGCGGACAATGTCTGCTTCTAGCAGTGATAACGCCCCAAGTTTAGATTTACTACCAAGGATTGGTGTGTGCAGAAAGGTTCTTGATGATACTTGCTCCTGTGCAGACCCAAGTCACTGCTAAATCTTGTGCACCACGTTGGGATGCAGAAAATGAAAGGCCGCACCTATGGAGAGGAGCAGCCAGAACAGCTGACCTTAAACTGACCAAGTTATTCCATCCCATGTACATCATAGTCAGTATAAAGCTGAGGGATCATGAGGGTCAAGCCTTTTCTTCAGTGGCTGGTGCCCAAGGAGGACTCTGTTCTGCCTTCGATCCTGATCTGTGTGTTCCTGAATCCAGTACGAGAATCCAGTTTCTGATTCCAGTTTCCATCTGCCGCTCAGTTGAGCCTGGGACTTTGCCAGTGCCTGCTCCACAGGGGCTGCTATCAGGGGGTTGGGTTTAATATTGGGGTTTGCATGTCTTTGTACATATTTTGGTTTATTATTATTTTCATTAAAGATGTTTCAGTTTTCTTTTCCAATCTGTAAGTCTCTCTGTCTTATTCCCTTTCTTTTCTCTTTGGGAAGGGAGGGGGGTTAATAGAGAGCATCTGTTGTTCACAAAGTGGCCACCCCAGCCCTAACCCTTGACATTACCACTAAAAGTGTCTCACCTGATTATTTCATTGCATACTTAATTGTGTTAACACCAGGCATTCACTTATTTATTTCTCACCCTCCCCAGGGATGGTAGCCCCTGCAGAGTATAACCAGGCTCCTCAGCTGCCCAGTGCTCACGGGGCCTGTGAGCCTTCAGCAAATGGGAACACACAGTAACAGGAAACAGCAGGCTTTGGGCTCTAATGCTGAGCAATTCCACGGATCCCTGAGCGGATTGACAGGGATTACTATTAGTGAGGTGCTTAACAGATGGAAGAGACGTTGCAAAGTCAGGACAATGCCACAGCTGCACAGGAGGTGGTTGGAGACTGCATCCCCCTTGCCAGTCCCCTCTGTTCCTCCAGACCTGGGCTGCAGCCCCCCATGCACTGGCACAGCCTGGAACTTCTCTCCAGATGGGATCTGGCAAGCACATACCCAAGCAGAGGAGCTGTGCAGCCTCCTCCTGCTGATGGTCACAATGCACCCTGTTCCTGCCTTCCCTGACTTCTAACTACCAACGAACAGCTCCTGACCTGGACAGCATGGTTGAGAGGTCTCTGACTCATGTGCCATTGCCTTTTTGTCTACCATGCTCCCAGTCCTGGACAACCTGCTTGCTGCCATATCCCCTGACCTCCACTGACTGCTTTCAACTTGTATGCTTCTCACATTGCTTTTCAGCCTCTGTGCCAGAATCTCTCCCAGCAGACCCTAAACCATGAGCTTGACACTGTGAGGCATCCCTGAAACTTGTTTTTCTTCAGTCTGACCTACAGGTGCAGTGAGTCCATCCTGCCTGATTTGCAGGATGTATGCAGACCACACAGGTCCCCCTGCGACCCTCTTTCCATGGACCACAGTCTAGGATGGAGAGGCAAGGAAGGAGAGACAAGTAGCAGAGAAAGGCTCTGCTGAGTCCCTCAAACCTGGGAATGTAGGGGCACCCACGTGATGTATCCCCAGCTGGTGAGGCTCCTAGCTGGTGCCTCGCAGCATCCTCTGCAGCAGTCACCATCCCACAGTCAGCTATGGCAGCTGGTGCTCCCAGACACCAACCACTGCTGGTGGCAGACGACATATGATGTGCTATCAGCTGCACAAACACAGTAGCCCACCAAGCATACAGCTGCTATCAGCTCTCAGCATCATGTGAAATACAGCACAACTTTTATCTCCTGCGCCGAGACCTGTGGATCAGCACAGCTCATGCTTAAGATATGCAAAGCTCTGGGAAACGTGCAGCTGTCCTCCAACGTGCCTGTGCACAGAGGCTCCTGCAAACACACCAACTACCACCTGCTTTCGGCTGCTCCTCTGAAACAACCGTGTTGCAGTAACCCCAGCCAGGACTTCTCCTTCCTGGCTGCAATTTTCTCTGACAGCTCAGCTCCAACTCTTTCCACCTACAGAGAGGGCGGTCATGGCACTGGGCTGTATGGAGAAGTAACATCCCTTCCCAAATTATTCCAGGGGCATCATTTAATCTACCAGCTTTGAGGCAATGTTTAGGGCAAGAGGGGCTGATTCCAGCATCCTGCTGCTGGAATTAATATGCCAAAAGGCGCATCTATGATGGGGTACAGCAGGCAGCCATATATATGGAAAATACAGCTGCTGGCATGGCAGGAGGGGGCTGTGAGGGGTCAACATTGGAGCAGAGAGCATGGCTCTGTCCCCCTCAATGTCACACACTGAGGTACTCACTTCCCACCCTCAGGTAGGTCTGGTATTTGAGGTGCCAGGAGGAGCCCTCGTAGCAGGAGTACTGGCCACTCTGTGTCAGGTTGACGTTCTTCAGGATCAGATAGGACCCGTTCAGGTGGGACTCATCGATGTCAGTGCCATTGGCTGTCCAGGTCACAGCTGCGTCCCATTCCATGGAGCCACACTTCATGGTCACATCTGCACCTACTCGCTCATACTGGATGTGGCTGTCTGTGGGGAGGAAGAGGAAAAAACAGGTGAACTCAGAGCCCAATGGGCATGGCTACCTTAGAAACAGGATCTTACCATCACATCTAGGACGTGAGAGAAGAATTGTGACATGGACTGAAACTGTGTTCATGGCCAGGGAAGCCCAAGTTCTCCTCATGGCTCCAATAATGGTTTATTTTAATCTTAGACTAGAGTGGAACAGTTGGAAAAGACCAGGGGATCAGGACTCACGGACCATGTTCATCTCATAGGATCCTTTCCTCTGACCATTACCTTCAAGAAGACATATCAGAGTTGTACATATGGCTCACCAGCCAAATACCCCACAGCACAGCCAGATGCTCACACCAGAAAATCATTGGCATTCCTGTATCTACATGACTTCTTTCAGGATGCAAAACAAATACACATATCACAAACTCCCAGCGGAAAGATGACAGAGCCCCAAGACTTGTCACCAGCAAACCTGAGCTGTTTACTGGTGGAGGTGGGAAGAAGGTAGCTACACTTGCAATTCCCTGCCTAGGAAATCAGGTGGGAGGACTGCAACCTACCTGTGACAGGCTTTGGAAAGGGGCAGCTGCACGGTGCATGCCATGCTGTTTGTCTCCCTGCCTGGCTTTTCTCCTCTGTCTGCAATAACATGATGCCTTTCTGAGCTGCTTGATTTAGCACCTTGTGAGTGGGGCAATACACCTCATTGGGCACCAGCTGCCTAATTGAATTTTCTCAGGTTTCTGGACAGGAGCTGGAGCTGGCATTCATTAATGATCCTTAGAAATGAAATCTTTCCCATGTTGCTACACTGGCTGGGCTAAGGTCTGTGTGTCAGGGATGAAACTGTGTGTGAGTGTGCACGACATGGGGTGAAGCATGGTAGGTAGATAAGCAAGGAAGAGGTTCCTTCAAGGTTTCATCAAGCCTTTGTGCACAGACAAAGGTGGTTGCATTCTCAAAATACTCCTGGGCATCAAGAGAACAGTTGACATGGTGCATCCCAAGGAAATCAGGCAGCCTTTACACATGAGGAAAGTCCTTGCAGGATTTATAGCAGCTAAAGATCAGGAGACCAAAAGTGAGAACAAGTGGTCAGATGCAGCAGAAAACATCACCAGTGAGGTTCAACTGATCAGGCCTAGAACAAAGCTGCCTAACACCCTTGTAACTCAGGGAGAAAAGAGGATTGAAGGAGTGAGAGGAGACAGTGTGCTGCTGAGACTCTCAGGGCAGTCAAATTAAAGCCGGGTGCAGAAGCATGGCAAAAAGACATCATGGTGTAGACCCACCAGGCAATAACACCAGTGTCAACAAATGCACAGAGATGCACACAGGGAAAATGAATCCTTGCTTCCCGTACACACTCACGACTGCTTCTATAGAGCTACAGCCTCCACGGAAGTGTATCTTGAAGACACCATACCCACCTCCCTGGAAACACCAGCCAGTGGTGACCAAAACCACAAACCCAACAGTTCAGCTGAAAAGAGAGCAGAGAAAGGGAACAGGAATAGCAAAGATGGTTTAGCAGACCCAATCTGTTCATCCATAAAAAGAAACAACTGAACAAAGACATGATAGACACCTAAGCAATGATGACTGACACAGAGAGGATGAATAGAGAAGGACCTCTTGCTCTTTCTCCTAATAAAATAAGGGGCAGCAAATGAAAACTAGCAAAAAAAAAGCAAGATTAAATTACAGAAACCCATGTCCATCAGATGCTGTGGATGTCAATACCTGGGGAAAACAGCCATTAAATGAATCCATTGCAGAAGACACCAATCAGTGTAGTAAAACACCAAGCTGCCCAGTGAGCCTGGGGAGTATCCAGGCGGCTGATGGTGGGGAGGGACAGAAGAAGCACCCCCTGCACTTCTCCTGATCTTTTCTCTCTCTCTAGACATCAACTCTGAGGTCCTGTTGACAGTGGGACTGTATGGGCATGATCCAGCCATTTCTTGTGTGAAAGCCCACAGCCTGATCCCATCTGCAGAGGAGAGAGACCCAGGGCAAAGCTGGCCCTGCAGGAGTCTCTGGCAGATCTGAGTCCTCCCCTAGACAGCCTGTCAGAACACTTACTTATGACAGGGAAACAGCACCTCTAGGGATGCCATCCCTGCTGGGAAAGGGGGAGCTAAGAAAAGATGGGGAAATTGGGTTGCAGCAAGATGCTGATAAGATGCCTCAGGCTCACCTCAGACACTCCCATGCGTGGAGACCTTTGAGAAACTGCACTGAGCAGACAAGTGTGTTTCAAGTGTCTTAAAAAAGCTTAGAGCATACAATGATATGCAGAAGAAGGGGAGAACATCCTAGCTGAGGCATCTGTGTGAGGAGGGGTAGCTGGAATGGGCCCAGATAAACAAGCAGAGAGGCAGAAGTGTGGAAGAAGATAGATGAGTGGACAGATGAATGAATGCATGTGATCACAGACAGATGGACAGCCATCTGGATGGGCACAGATGGGATGGAGGGAAGTGTATGAAGATGAAAGGATGGATGATTATGTAAATGGATGGATAGATGGATGGATGGGCAGGCATATATGGGAGATGCAGAGATGTGTAAAGAGGATGGAGGGATAAGAGTATAAGCAGCTGGCTGGCTGTGTATATGGATGGAGAGATGGGTGGACAGATGGGTGCATGGGTTGAGGAAGGGAGAGATGGAACGACAAATGACTGGCAGTGATGTTGGGTGGGTGCTTGTCGGAATGAATGTAGAAGTGGATTGATGGATGGATGGATGGATGGATGGATGACTAGGCAAATGAGTGGATGGATAGATACAGACAACAGAACTAAAGTAAGAGTCTCAGCACCTTACTCAAATTCTCATCTAATTTATTGCATTGCATAAGGTAAAGACACTTTCACTTCCCTGCTGGCTCACAAAAGACCATTGACTCTCCTGGCCTTAGACTTGGGGATCTGCTTGGAAGAGACACTTGGAGGTGCTGCACCACCCAGCAGCCTTGTGTGGAGAAAAGTCCAGTGCAGCAATGTACCCACAGACCAGCCTGCCTTGCTAGCCCCTATATGTCTGATGCCTAGCCCCAGGGAGGGTTTGAAAGTGGTAGAAAGCTCTGGGATGCCCATCTCTGCTTCTCAGAACTGTGGCTGAGAGTCTGTCTGTAGCTGGTGGCAGCAGGATTGACTGGAAAAGGGGGAAAAGGCACCTTCAATTATTTCCTATTTGTCCTTAAACACAGTACAAACACATTGGCACTCATCCAGAAGGGCTGAGGGAGCCATTTCTGGAAGACAGGTCTTTGAAAGCAACGATCCTTTCCAAGGCAATGATTTAAGACCCCTGACAAAGAAGAAACCCAAAGCACACCTTCGAAGGAGGCGTTTCTCCTAGATGGGTTTGCTGAGGCTCGTACTGGAGCTGAACCAGGTCCTCAGGTCCCTTCTGCTCTGTGCCTGGCACAGGAGTCCCACCCAACCACAATGCCATGCAGACACCTGGCAGCCCCTTTTGGAAAGGTCACTATGGGGACAGCCAACCCATCAATGCTGGAACAACCTTGTCTTGCACTGTGAACACCAGTTTTACTGGGCTTTACTGTAGTACTGGGGCTTGGGGAGGAGTGTCTGGAAAGCTGCTTGGCAGAAAAAGATTTATTTGTCCTCACATTTGCTACTTGTACCTCACCACAACCTCCTTTCATGCAGTTGTAGAGACCAAGAAGGTCCCCCTCAGCCTCCTCTTCTCCAGTCTAAACAACCCCAGTTCCCTCAGCTGCTCCTTAGAAGACTTTTTCTCTACACCCTTCACTAGTTTCACTGCCCTTCTTTGGACAGGCTCCATCCCCTCAATGTCCTGCTTGTAGTGAGGGGCCCAAAACTAAACCCAGTATTAAGGGTGCGGCCTCACCAGTGCCGAGTCAAGGGGGATGGTCACATCTGTGTTCTTGCTGGCCACACTATTTCACATATAGGCCAGAATGCTGTTGGCATTCTTGGGATGCCTGGGCACACACTGGCTCATATATAGCTGGTTGTCAACCAGCACCCACGGGTCCCTTTCCACCAGGCAGCTTTCTAGACACTCTTCCCCATGCAGGACCAACAGGGACCAATGGGACAGCAGTCCAGTGAAGATACATGGAAGGAAGATGAGACAAAGTGGCTGAGACTTTGGGCCTGTGCAAACAGCTTTTGATGCTTCCCAAACCCATCCCGCTCAGCTGGAGCTCTTCAATAGAAACATCATTCTCATTTCCCTTCTTAATAAACCTTGACCTGCATCAAGACTACAAGGGCACAACACATAGAAATCCTGAAAACCTGAGGGCTGCCTTGGCATGGGGCTTGCTGAAAAGGAGCAAAACTCTTGGGACCCTCCATCTCTGCTGGCTGCTCTTCCTCTGTTCCTGTCAAAGCTTCCCCTGTGCCAACATGGGCAGTTCCGAGGGCAAGCATGCTGCTGGGCACTGCCCTGTGCTACATGCACAGAACCACACCACCAATGTGGCCCTGGGGGTCTCTGCCCAGACACCTGTGGAGTCTTTTGAACAGTGAGCAGAGGAGGTGGAGAAGATGGTTTGCATTCCTGGTGCCGGCGCTCATCCTCATCGCAGCCCCTCAATGAGGGTCTTTGTGCTGGGGCTCATGGCAATCCAACCCCCAGCACACACACGCAGGAGTCAAACCGCTCTCTCTGTCACAGCAGTTTGGAGGCAGATAGGGCAAACTGTTCTCTCTCAAGCTCTCTGCCCAAATGCACTGTGGGGTTGTGGCTGGCATAAGCAGAGAGTGAGCAAAAGGAAGGCACTGCACCATTTCCAGGGACAGACACAAGCACTTTTCTTCTCTGCAGGACTCACAGCCTCTGGTTCTTCCCCTCTGTTGCAGATGGGGAAACTATGCCCATCTTGGCAGCCAGAAAGGCCATGTCCTTGATTCCAACAACAGGATGTGGACAGAGAATTACAGAATCACTGAGTGGTAGGCGCTGGAAGGGAACTCTGGAATCATCTAGTCCAGCACCCCAGCTAAAGGAGTTTCATGCAGAGCAGGTTGCACAGGATCATATCTAGGTGGGTTCTGATTCTCTCTACAGAAGAAAAATCCACAACCTCTCTGGGCAGCTTGGTCCAGGCTCTGACATCCTCAAAGGAAAAAAGTTCTTCCATATCTTTAGGTGGAACTTCCCAGGTTCTAGTTTGTGCCCATTGCTTCTTGTCCTGTCGCTGAGCACCACTGAAAAGAGTCAGGCCCTATCCTCTTAACCCCTGCTCTTTAGATATTGATAAGCATTGATAAGATCCCCTCTCAGTCTTCTCCCCTCCAGGTTAAACAGACCCAGGGCTCTCAGCCTTCCTTCATACAAGAGACTTTCCAGCTCCCTAATCGTCTGTGTTGCACTTCTTTGGACTCCCTTCTGTAGTTCCTGTCCCTCTTTTGAACTGTGGAGTCCAGAATTGGAGACAACACTCCAGATGTGTGCTCACTAGGGCTGAGTAGAGGGGGAGAAGAACCTCCCTTGGCCTGCTGGTCACACTCTTCGTAATACTTATGTGCCCTCATGGGATAGAGAATTATCTAATGTGCCTTTGGACAGAGAAGCCCTCACATCACCTTTCCATGTCCCTCACACAGACAAGCAACTAGCCATGAATAATTACCTCCATGCTAATTATTTCTCTGTGTATGCATTCATAAATTATGCATTTAATATTTGCACAGTGCCGGGGATATGCTGAGAGCTTTCCAAGAAGATAAACCAGTACGGTCTCGCTCCCTGCAACCTTCTGTGGTAAATGAGAAGAATAACCCCACAGGAGACAACCTAGGAGCCCAAGCGGGTGGAGAGGGCAAAAGGAAAAGGAGGTGGCCTGACCATCTCTATTCGGGCGG
>JAAGNO010031152.1:22805-35864 GCA_033439905.1 Ceryle rudis
TGCAGGGGAGGTTGGCCGGGGCTCTGAGCACCCTGCTCTGGTTGCAGATGGCCCTGCTCCCTGCAGGGGGGTTGCACCAGATGAGCTCTAAAAGTCCCTTCCAACACAAACCAGTCCATCACTCTATGGTAATGGTCAGTCTTCCAGCATCACCATTTTCTCTGCAGCCAGAAGAATGCTGGGCACGGGACTGGCAGCCACATGAACCATGCCACAGACTGACAGGCTCGGTTATTTATTCCATTCCTCCAGATCAGCAGCCACAGGGCAGATTGCTCCTCATAATGGATTCAGGCTTTTGAATTAATATGTATAAAGCACCATCCCCAGTCCCTGCGGTGGAGCTGGGCCCCCAGGCAGTGCAGGGCTGGCAGCGCTCTCTTGGGTCAGCCCAGTGTTCCCCTGGTTCCTGTCCAGCACAGCCCGGTCCGGCTGGAGCGGACACTGCGGTACAGGACCAGGCTGAGCATGCCCTGTGGTTTTAATAAGCTCTGACTCGTCTTTGAGAGCCTTTACCTATTGATTACTCCTCTTCCCCGACAGACTTTCAACTTTTCTCTCCTGCCTTACACGGCAGCAATGGGGAAGCCTCGGGATACAACCAAATCCCCAGCCCTGAGCAAAATCGCCCCGGGTGGTGGTGCATCTTGCTTCTGTTTTAATTACTCTGCTAGTACAGGGAGGATTTGACAGAGCAGTGAAAGCAGAACCCCGACCAGCGCCTTGGTTCGGCGCTGCCTGTTCTGCGCTCCACAAAGACATCGTCTGCGGCGATCCAGAGCGAAAGGCTTTGCACGTTATCGCACGATAAGACAATTTAAAAGAATAAATAAATCCAGCAACACAAAGCTCGGTATTAAAAAGCCAATAATACCTGAATGGGGCTATGCATATTAGAGCTAAAAATAGATGAGAAAAAAACAGGCAAGGAAGGAAAGTGTGGGTTTTAAGGTGATTTATGAGGAGCTCCAAAGCAGTCCTGGCTTTGTGCTGAGCTGTGAACAGTGAAATTGGAATAAATAAAATAATCTTGCTGCATTAATAACTGGCTCTAAACCCACACGTAGGTATCATATGCTCACTGGTTGCCAAGGGACAACCCCGAGGACAGATTTTGTTTAAAATCTTTATCTATCTAGAAAGAGAAATGGGTGATGGTACAGACCCTGAGCCTACGGACGCAAAGGGAGAGGGGGGGAGATGCTTCTGGCACCCCGCTCCGAGAGCAGCTCCACCTCGCCAGGGCAGATGCTGCCCGGGGGCAAAATTACAAATCCCACAGGGTCCCCGTGCAGGGGATGGTGTTGGCTCTTCCCCAGCACTCATGTTGCTACACTACCTGCAGTCCCCCAGGGATGGGCACCCTATCACCCACTGTTCTGTTCTGGCACCCAGATAGATGCAGCTCCCGCATTTAACAAGCTCAGAACCCAAAGAGCTGAGACAAATGAGGAGAGCATCTTACGGATCGAGCTGAAGTCCCCAAAGAAGATTAAATGACTGGCCCAAGGATGTGCAGGTTGGTTGCATCAGAGCTAGGCTCTGATTTTCCTCCTCCCCTGTTATGCTATGGCACCTACTGTGTCAATGGCAGGGTTTGGTTGGGCTCTAAGATGACCCTGCTGAAATATGAACCCCCAAAGCACAGGATTCATTTGAGCTGGTGTCTTTTTATCCATCCAGAACCCTTGTATGTGAGCACTTGGACACTGCAGTGGTGGCCTGTAGGTCTGTAAGACAGCTGCTATGGCAATACACCAGTGACTCCCCCTGAAGAAGCAAAATAAAAAGCCTCCCATAAATCCCAGTTACACTAAAAAGCTCCTCAGGGCTAAGCAAGTTGAGAAAAATGGCCCAAACTCACTGGAGGAAGAAAAACACAATTAAATCAGCCAACAGCCTGTATCCACTAATGCCTTATGCTACTGGGCTTGACTTGTATGTCTCTGCCTGCTGACGCCCAGCTCCCACCCCTCTCCTAGCCCTGGCACTGCTTTTGCCAGATTATGGAATGAGATGGACAACTTCACATGGAAGGAAGGTGCACCAATGCAGAAAGAGGCTGACCACAGGGTAGATTGCTCAGATAGGACAGATACCTCCATTCTCAAGTAACTGATCCAACCCCTAATCTCCTCCAAATTTCTCGGAGGACAAGACACATCCCCACTTCCTAAACAGCACTTCTTGGTGGCCCAGTAAGGCTGCTGTACTTGGATGGGGGAGCTAGGAACAAAGGGAATGCATGGAAGTACCATGGGTCAATGGCTAAATATCCTGACAGGCTGATGGACCCCACACTGATCCTGGTGCCATGCAGGAGACATGAGCAGCACCTTCACTAAGGCTAAGTCAAGCTAAGAACAAGAAAAATACAACCCAAAACAAAAACCCAAAAGGAAAAAAAACCCCTCAACCCTGCATAAATGTATAAACAAATATATATTCTAAAATGAAGTCCTCTGTCATTCCTATTCCTCCAGGATCTTCCTTTCTGTCTCCCATGCTGCCATTGCAGCAGATATGTAACTTTCAAAGAGCAACAACTGGCAGCGTGAAAATGGCTGCAGTGATTATATTGCAACACTTCACTGCTTCCCTGAGCTGCAGCTCCCTCCTCCACAGTTGGAAGTGAAGTACAATCAATGCTAATTAATTAAGGTCCAGAACCTGCCAACCACGGTCATGCCGAGCTCTGTGCTGTTTCTTGAATATTCAGGGCTCACTCTCCATAAAAGTAAGGATCAGTCTCCAGCAGCTTGGGTTGAAAAAAACAGAAGCTTTTCTCTTAGCACCCAAAGGACTGTGTCCTGCAGTGTGGGGAGAGGGCAAGGCAAGGGTTGGGTGTTACTGGGCAAAGCTGGGGAAGCTCCTCAAGGACAAAGGAGGAAGAGTCCCTCCCAGTAAAGTGAATGGACTTTAGAGGTGGAGTGCCAGCGGGAATAGTGCTGCAGATAACTAGCAAGAGAGCCTGCAGGCATTGGCAATGGCCACGGTTCCTCCCACTACCAAGGAACTTGCGTGATGCTTTCAGAGCTAGGATGTGTCAGTGGGGACCCAAGCTCCCAAGTTGCCCTTTCCCTGTGCCAGACAGCAGGGATCATAGAATCATTCTGTTTGGAAGAGACCTTTACGATCATTAAGTCCAACTGTTAAGCCAGCACTGCCAGGGCACCACTAAGCCAAGTCCCTCAGCACCACAGCTACACATCTTTTAAATCCTTTCAGGGATGGTGACTCCACCACTGCCTTGGGCAGTCTGTTCCAGGGATTCACAACCCTTTCTGATCATCACCCAGAGGAAAAAAAAAGGGACAAACACAAGGGCCTGTGCTTCCCACTACAAACGTAAAACTAATTTTCAATTGTGCTGAGCATAGGAACTTCAATGTGAGCACCAGCCAGGCACCCTCCTCTATCCCAGGTAATGCTACACATGTCCTCCCAACAGCAGTAGTCCTGCAGGGCTCAGCAGATCCTCCCCACTCCTGAGGAATGTCAATAGATTTTCGTGCTTTGTTCCAAGTCTCTCCAGTTCAAGTATAAGGCACAGGTTGTGGCAGGTCTCGAGGATCACAGTTATGGCCAGTCATGGGAAACTGCAGGCAGAGGAATAGACAGACCAACTTCTAGATTTAATGCATTCTCACTCACGTGTGCCTCAGTTTCTCACCTGCACAGCACGCTGTCAGCTGAAGCAGCAACATCACAGTGCAGGTGAGCTGCAGACACAGTAAAGTCCAGCCTGCCAGGGCTTGTGGCTTGGCTGGAGTCAGAGGCTCTCTGTGATGCAATCTAGAAAGTCTCAAGTTCATGGCTATGGCTGGAGACTGCCCTTGGGAGCAACTGGGCCTTGACTTACTGTCTCTCCGTGAGCAGGTCTGGTCATAAACAATGTAGGCAGTGGGCAGAGGTCTCCTGCCTGGTTGGAGATGATCTGCACTTGGATGGATGCATGGACACAGGGCTACCAGGACAAGCCCCCAGCAGCAGACCCCTGTGCATATGGTCTGCACAATACAGGTCTGCACCAGATGCTGCTGTAGTGAGCCTGCCTTCCTGCCTGCTGAGACCCTGATGCCCCTCTGTAGCTGAGTTACCTCTGTGAGGGATGCTCAGCAACCTCCTCAGCTTTATTTCAGTTTGGATCGTGGTGGCAGCAGGTGTGGCCCCCTGTGTTGGAGCAGCACAGACCGGCAGAGCACAGAAGGGACCACCCTCCAGAGAGCAGAAGGGAACTTTGGCATAGCAAAACATCCAAACCCTACCAGCTCTCTGCCACCAGAGGTGTGTTCTCCAGCAGCGTGCCCAGCGCCTGGACATCAGAAATACATGAACACATGTGCACACCTCATTACACCTTAGCAAATCCAGCAGGAATCAAGCAAAGTGTGCTACACACTGCAGCTCTGCTTTAGCTTGTGCATCCCAGTCATCTCCTTGCTATGATGGTCCTGTCTCTCTTCTGCCTACAAAGCACACAAGGCTTGGCTAGCAGAAGTTGCCCAGGCTTCCAGCCTTGCAAGCCAATGTTTTTCAGCATTGGTGCTGCACACCGACTGCTTTGCAACACTCTAGAACAGGTAACTAAAAAGAACTTGGCTACTAGCTGATGGCTTAAATCTGCTAACACAGATCTGTACTTGAGGAAATGCTTCAGGCTTTGCAAGCTAAAAAAGCTAGAAAGGTCAAATGTGTTGAAACTGGGATGAAGGGCAGTATGTGGCTCTGCCATCTGCGTGCACCCTGCGGTAGGGCTCTGCCCCATCCACAGGGAATTTTGCACCCAGAAGTAGATGTGTCCCACCAGGGACTCACTCTGTGCACAAGTGCATGTAACTGTGCAAGGAGAAGTTTTTAGCCTGTCCCCCTTGTCCCCTGAGTGAAGACAAAGGCTGTTTTATCCCCATGATGTGAATCACACACACAAAGCCCATTCCCCAATGCCAGCCTCCCCAGTATGACTCTAAGCAAAGGAATGGTGCAATGAGGATCCAGACTCTTCAGCTTCCATTAGCCTGGTGGCAGCTATGCCAAAATAACAATCTCTCCCAGCAAATCCTACACCAAGAGATCAGTGGTCCATCCACTGAGCTAATACGACTGTAACCTCTCCTGCCTCCATCACCATTGACTGCTTTGCAATTTCACTTCACTTCTCTACCTGACTGGCCTTCCTGGAGCACTCACTACAGGGTGACATGCATCGCTTTCCCCCTCTATAACAAGCCTGACACATGCCCTCCTCAATCCTTCTTCTCTTCCTTTTAATATGCCACAATTATACTGGCTTCTTTGCATGGATCCACTCCATTTAGTGCTGCCCAAGATTGCTTATCTTGAAAGATGCTCCTTTCACAGGACGGACTGCATGTCTTGCAAGTTGTTCTGTTTATTTTTCACACTCCAGCATCTCCTACCTAGACTAGGAATTTGGGTATTGGTATTTCCCTTTGCACAGAAGCACAGCCTCTGCCCAGAGCAATTAACCCCCATCAAAGACCTTGATAATAAAGTTTTGTGCATGTTGCATCCCAGCATCTGCTCTCCTGAGCATGCTTCATGGTTTCTTTGCTCTGTTCCCAGACTAGCAAAATTCTTTCCCCAGGAAGCAGAGATGATGGTATTTGGTCTCAGTGTCTTACTGTTGCTGTGCTCCCATTATCCATGGCTTTGCTCACAGACATGTCACAGGTGGCCTGAGGACAGCAGTGAGTGACTCACTCCATGCCCAACACTACTGATGGATGTGCAGGACCTGAACATCTCAGGCCCAGCCCTGCCTGCCCTTTTGGTCCCAGGGTCTGCCACACACAACTCTTCTGACACACTCCAAGGATGATTTGTAGCAACTTCTGGTCGTGGGGTCCTGCAAGTGGTCCCTGGAGCTGCCCTTGGAGCTGCAGGACTTTGCTCTTTCTGCCTGACTGAAGACTGGCTTTGCAGTCCCAGGGCAGTCTATGATCCAGGACTTCAGACCCTGGAAACCTTTCAAAATAATGAGTGGCACCTTCAGTTCAAGTTCAATTCAATATGTGTCTCTGAACAGGCTGGTGGGGATCAGGTTGCTTTGGAAATACGAGATGGCTGGCTCCCTGGACATAAGACTTCCAAGGCAAGATCTTTCTGAGCCTTTCAAGACTAATTGAAACCAAGCCCCTGAAGTGCTAACGGTTTCCACTCCAACTGTCATTGTTTTATGAGATCTCCCATTTCTGGAAGCCTTTGAGAATGTAAAAACAGGCATAAAAACCCAACAGGCATAACCCATGGATAAGCATTGCTTCTTCTCTAGCCAGAAGGAGCTCAGTGCTAGGACAGGACATGGCCCTTCTTCAGTAGCCAGAGCTCCTGCAAAGAGCAGATCTCATGGCTGTTCTCCATGTGCTGCACTATGCCTTCAGTTCCTTCAGTCTGAAAATCTGTGCAAATGTGATTTTAGCTTCCAGCAGCATTTGGGGGCTGCCAGCTGCTATGGCCATGCCTCAATTCACAACTGAGTGTCAGCAGAAGAGGCAATGCTCCTGCTCCACAGAGTGGGATGATGCCATCCTGAGAAGGAAACTACCTTTATCTAAACCCTTCCTCACAGCCTCTCCCCAATAAACAGGCCTTGTCTTGCAGTGGGTTTCTCCAATGGCTCATTGTCAAGGACCCAACTGGCTTATGCAGATGTTCCATGAACCAAGTGCTTCTCCCTGCACCATGCTGTCCCCTTGGTACATGCACACTGGCTAGTCCTGCTTCCTCCCTGTAGGTTGTAGCAGCTTTGCCCACATCAGCAGTAAGTCCCAGGGCTTCATCCTGGGCTGAATGCTCTCACAGAGTTTCTCTGGGCAGGTGTCTGGATGGACTACAAACCCCATTCCTCCTCCTTCATTGCTTGTCGATATGCTTAATGAAGTCTAAGAGACTACCAAGGCATGGTTTTCCATGCCACTATTAGAACTAATGAAACCTGGCAGATTGCAATCCTCCCAGTGGTTTCTTCTCACCACAGATATGAACTATTTTCACCAGTTTTGTGGGATCACAGGCTTTTCCAAAATTTGCCAGAAGCACACTCTTATTCTTTAGCTATATATATTTTTTGTGAGGTTTTTTTGTGTTTTTTGTTTGGTTTTGGTTTTTTAATAATTCTTTTACAGCTTTGTGATCTGCTTCAATACGCAGGACCTGCAATTGATGGAAGGGTTCATCTTTTTGTTAGCATCACAGACATTGCCAACTAGATTTCTTTCGAAGTTCTCAGATAGCTCATGTGGGCCTGGGGGCCGATCCCCACTTTTCTCCAGAACCTCATCTCCATCAGCTACATGTCAAATGACTTTTTCCATTCCCAGAAAGGAGTAAATTCAGTGCAAGTGCCTCCAGACAGACTTGTACAGCAAAAGCAGGAAGCTTCTTTGCAGTGTCCTTTGCATGCCTCCAAACTTTTAATAGCTTGCAAAAAGCAAGTCTTCTAAGCCTTGAAGCCATTTTGTGCTCCTTTTCACCTAAATGCCAGTCTGTCTATTTTCTTTCCTGCCCTTCTCCTCTCTCCCCCATCTGCACTGGAAGAGCATCTCTCTTCATGCATGCAACAGCACTTTGCACAGAAGGACCTCAATCTCATGCTGACCTGTGGCTATTTTCCAAGCACAGACCCTTAGGTGACAGCTGTGAGCTCTGCACTCCCTGAGCTCTGTACTCCCTGTCTGACAGGCATGAGCTGTGGTCTCGCAGTGTGCACCAGCAAGACAAGTCCGCTGGCTCCATGCACCAGTGACTTTCTGTGGTGTGAAATTAACAGACACTGCATGGACATCAACCTTCTCAATTTCCCACCTCCCAGGTGGAAGGAGCGAGCCTGGGATGTGCTCCCTGTGGGGTTATCCTGCACTGCTGGCTGGCCCGCCAGGGGATGCTCGGCTCTGGGACCGGTCTGGTGATGAGGCAGCAGGCAAGGAAACACAGGCGCTAAAAATAGGCTGTTTGCGGTAGGGGCTGACCACATTTATTAGCAAGCCTGTGCTCCGGCTGACCACAAGGTCAGCCTCCAAGAGCTTGGCCATAATTCACTCAGTGTCTGGGCAGGAAATCTACTTGAGCTTAGAGGGTTGTCCAGTAATAGAAGAAGATGTTCCAGGACTTGGGGCTATTTTTGTTGTTTTCTTTTGCTTTACAGACAGGGAACCTTTCAGGAGATGCATCTTGTGCTGAAAAAAGAAAAAAAAAAAAAAAAAAGAAAAGAAAAAGCCAGGTGCTCCAGGACAGACAAAGGGATAGGAAGGAAAAGGGTGGTAGTGCTGAAGTTTGTGCCTCTTTGGGTCTGGGGTTCTTCTTGTCAGACAGACTTATCTTCAACATGTGGGGCAGGGCAGCATCAGGGAAAGATCAGAGCAGTGAAAGGGGTCCCAGACCTTGATGGGCTCTCAAACACCTTAACAGCATGCAGCATAGTTTAATGGGTTGAAGCTGAGGTGTCATTGCAGGTGGGGTAAATTGCTCTCTGCTGCTTCCCTGCAGCTGTGGAGGCAATGGGGAAACCACCAGGATAATGAATGCCCAAGGATGGAGGTGACTGACCTTCCTTGAGAAGGCATCAGAGGGCAACTTGAACTACAGCCAGGTTGTAGCTCTGGCCAGCATGGGATGGGTCAGCAGATTGGCTCCCAGTAGATACAGCAATCCCACTGGGACTATGCCATGAGCTTGGACTAGTTTAACTCTGAGAAGCAATTAGCAAGACAAAGGAGGCAAAGAGCGGATGCCTGCCCATGAAGAGCAGCCTTCAGAGTAATTTAAGCAGGCTCTGTCTCACGGAGAATCTCAGATCCTAATCGCTGTACATAAGCTGCTGGCACTGGAGCCTTCATGTGAGGGGCAATGTGTCCCCGGTGAGTCAGGCTGACTCACCCATTAGGTACACAAGTGGCCTGCAGAAGCGAGGGGATTGCTGAGGGGGGGTTGGCGGGGGGGCTGAGGGCCCGGATCTAGTTGCAGATGTCCCTGCAGGGGGGTTGCACCAGATGAGCTTTATCAGCCCCTTCAACCCAAACCAGCCTGTGATTCCATGAAAGGAAACTACCTGCAAAGACTCCCAGTATCTTCCTTTTTGCCGTTGGATTCCCCCCTCACCATACGATGAGCAACAGGCACCATCACCTACAACAGGGATACAAAGGAAGGCAAAAATTCCCCACCCTACAGCCCTCCCCAGGTGACATGAACCCCCAAATCTTCCCGGGCTTCCAAGTTTCCCCCAAACACACAACAACCAATTTGCTCAAGTTGAATCTCCAAGGCAGCACTTCAGCTGCCCGGCCTGACTCACATCCCCAGCACCGTCTCTGCAGAGACAGCTGCCCAAGGACTGCTCTTATTTTTTTTTACGCCCACAGCAGCAACTGGTTACCAGTCCTGGCAGTCTGTGGGTTGATGGGGCCCTCCCAGTCACCACCCGGCTATGGGATGGGACAGGGTAGGGCAGATCTGCTCACACGTGCTCCCGCTGGGTGGACGGACGGACGGGTCAGAGGCGGGCGAGGAGGACGAGCTGCGAGCGAGCCGAGTACGTTTTGCAGAGCACACAGTAATTCCTGCTCCAGGGAGCTCTCATCAATGGCCACACGTACCCAACCCTCACGGCGAAAGGCTCTGGATTGGATTATCACGTTAAGAGTAATGAGAACAAGAAGTACAGGCAAGAAAATTGCAATATCCTGAAGGGAAGTTTCCATAATGTGAAAATAATCCCACTTCTCCGCAGCCTCTTGCTGAAAACTCAAAGTAAAAAAAAAAAAAAACACCAAAAAAACCCCTTAAAATCAAAATCAAAAACGTGTTTCCGTATCGAGAGCTTTTTTTCTTCTAGGCACAGGGGCTCGTTAACACGAGATCGCTCCTCTCTGGGTTTTTATATAAATCTACACAAAGAAAGCAGGGAAATAAAACCCCCGTTCTCCTTTTTCGCCCGGTTATTTGAGTTCGGAAACACCGGGCCCTCCACCTGCGGTAACATCCCTCCCGCTTTCAGGGCAGGAGCAGAATTGCCACTGTAGTTACAAGGCACCAAAGCAAGACCAAAGCCAATACTACAAAGAGATGGAAATAAGGGACTGTGATGAACCTTCTCATTCCCCTGAGGTTTATTTCTTTTCCTGGAGGAGGAGGAGCAGCTGATTTCTACGTGTTCCAGTGGTCTCAGCCTCTCTGTGGGTCTTGGGAAAAAGAGGGACACGCGCATTTCCTCCTCCCTCATCTCCAAAAAAAAAACCACAGCCAAAGAAACCCACACAATTAGGCCAGAAATTCTGCTACGACCTGCAACTTCTGCTGAGCTTTTGCCATCCCATCGAGCAAGAGGAGACTCAGACCGGTAACGGGTGTGAATATTTGCTCTGTGTCCCACAGCCCCAGACATGAAAGGATCTATCTGGGACTTCTCGGGCTTGGCCACCCAAGGCCTCATCGAAGGAGAAAGCTTTCAATGAAGGCTGCACCTCTGAACCACAGAGACCAGTTACGTCCTGCTGAAGATTAAAGGAAGAGAGTGAAAATGAGGGAGAAGATCGAAGTGGTGTCACTTAGTTTCACCCCACCGTCCCTGCGACATTTCCTCCATTAATTTGGGATTTCCAGCTCGCTGGTGGAGCCCGATGGAAAGGCGCTGCTGGGCGGGCAGCAGCTGCAGTGGAATCCTCCTGCTCACGGAGCTCCTCCGTCCGACCTCCCCGGGGAAGACAGAGCTGCTGGGATGAGTCAAGGAAGGGAGGCTTGGCAGGCAGGCCCGCGACTCCGGTCCCCGCTCCCCGCCAAGCTGACTCACCCAAGGTTAGGCAGCGAGGAGGAGGAAGGCAAAAGCCATCTGAGTCAGCCCAGGCCAGAGCACTGCCGAGGGAGAGGAGAAGGGAGAGAGGGGTAAAACCCGGGTGACGTGAAGGGGCTGCGCACCGGGCTGCCCCATCCAAGAGCCGTCTGACTCCCCCGGCTTGCGCCCCGGCTCCGCGCCCCGTGGGGACGCGCGGCCGGCTCTCCTTCCCCGCTCCCTGCCAGCTCGGATAACCCAGGCCCCGGTGAAGAGCCGGGTACAACCTCGGGGTGACGCGGATGAACTTCAGCAAGCTGGAGCTACGGGAGAGCTCAGGAGACAACTACAGCTCTGGTTCCAGCATAACCTCTGCTCGGACCAAAGCTGTCCTGGGGGAGGGAAGAACATCTCTGCCGTAAGAGGCTTCATCGCCGCATCGGATTTGAGCAATAAACATTCTGCAGAGAGATATAATTCTAACAGGTTTAACTCCTATCACTGGGCATTAGTTTAATTGGGCTGTGCTACTGCGTCCTGCTGACAGCAGGTCCTCTCGGGCGCATTAGATCCTCCCACCCGGCTCCTGGCCTCTCGGCAAGCCCGGTGACAGCTGCTCTTTTCAGGGGAGAGGAGGGGAGAGATTACGCTGTCTGGAATTGGATTTGCCCAGGTTAAGGTGGAAACAAAGCAGAGGCATGTCTGGGGGGCGGGAGATCACTTCAGTTCACCAGCCGATATTTTCGACGAGGGTTTTCCTTCTACCTGAAGAGCTAAACTGTGGCTGACACCATGCCCTTCTTCAAAGGATCAGAAGCGAGTGGGCACAGGGAGTCATGACTAATTCCCTCGGCAGCCCAGGCAAATTGCTTTTCAGTACTACAACCAGCCCAGGTTTGACACCAGCCCCAGCATCGTTTCATCGGGAAAAGAGAAAAGGCTCGCTGGCGAGCGCAGCCTCTCTCTCCCCGCTCCAGTTACACGCCTCGTGGAGAGCCAAAGAACTTAGATCCTAACAAATGCTTGGGGTTTCCCCCTTTCCCCCCTCCCCTCCTTTTTTGCGGTCCAGTCTCTGTGAGTGGGAGATCCTCAACCCACAACCACTTCCCTTCTGATCGGCTTGGGATGCAGCCCTGGAGATGCCACACCTTCCCACTTCCTGCAGCGGGCTCCAGAGCCCAACATCTGGAATATCACAGACCTCGGCTGCTACCCCCTACTCCCAAAAGCCCACACAGATGGAGCGTCTCCGCCTGCGACTGGGAGGTAAAGTTGGGGGCCTCGAGCTCACCAAAGCTACAAAGCAGCCCCGTCGCTTCCACCCCAGGACGCCGAGCTCCGAGCTCCTGGGGGAGATTGGTGGTTTCCTGCCGTTTGCTCTTTGAAGAGCTGCACTTTACACTTACTGTGAGGCTGCGAAGCTTTGGGGCTTCCTGTCTTCTGCTTTCCACGTATCTGCTGCCTGGAAAGTATCACTGGCATCAACAGGCGGCAAGTGGAAGCCACTGAAAGACTCTGAGCTACTAACAAAAAAATCTTATTGTTCTTCTTGAGGGAGCTGAGGAGAAGGACGGGAGGAAGGATGGAAGGAAGGATGGAAGGAAGGAAGGAAGGAAGGAAGGAAGGAAGGAAGGAAGGAAGGAAGGGGCCTGGAAACACTCGTGCTGCTGAATGAACCTCTGCCTGCGGATGTTCGGAGCTGTTCTATTTAATACACACACATATATTTAAGCAATGCCTGCCAACTGCCTCAGAACAGCACACACCAGCAGCTCAGCTCTCCAAGGTGCCACCATTCATCTGCGTGGAGCTCTGAGCTCCCGCCGCAGCTCAGGGATGGCCGATTTCAGCAACAATGGCGCAGGGGAGAGACGAGGTCTCTCGGATAAACCTCCCCCAACAGCACACAGCAGGAGCAGGGGGAAGCCAGCAAGCGCTGGCACAAGAGAAAAACTGAGTCAATTTGAGGACAGGGTGGGATGGAGACATCCAAGAAAGCTGGCCAAGACACCCAGTTGGTTCTTGCAACAGCCTGGAAGGACACCGGTGTTGGAAACACTGGGAAAGAGGCTGGGAGGCAAAAATCTCATGGAGAGAGGCAATGTGGGGTCTCCTGGAAGGATGAGGTGTGAATCCTGGAATGGTAGGAGTTGGAAGGGAGCTGTGGAGAGCAGCGAGTCCAACCCCCCTGCCACAGCAGGGCCCCCCAGGGCACCCCACACAGCAACAGATCCACTGGGGGCTGGAAAGCCTCCAGACCCGAGGCCCCC
>JAAGNO010031152.1:39858-53829 GCA_033439905.1 Ceryle rudis
AATTGAAAACTGTTTTATGATAAGACACTTGAGCCAGCAAGCATTTTTCCAAATACCACACATGATTACAGTTCTTGATGGGACGACTATTGCTAATTTTCAGCATTTGGACTATGGGGGAGGCAGTGTTGGAGCACCCCACTGGTGTCTCCAACATGGGGCAGATGCTCCCTGACTTCACTTGCATGTGTACAGCCTCTACAAGCCAGTATGGTGGGATGGACAGGAAACCTGCTGCTCCAAAGCCCCAGCCCAGAGCATCACCTCAGTGTTTCTCAGTGGTGCCCAGGAAGGACACACAGTGACTCTGGAGAACAGATTGATGACAGTCTTGGAAGTGCCCTGCTAGGCTTCCTGCAGCAATTATACCCAATTTCCCCACTCTCTCTCCTTTTTATGTCCCCCAGTGTAGAGCAGCCTCACTGGGTCCTGCAGATGGGGAGAGCCCTTCCTCACTCATGCGTCCCATTCAGGCTCTTTTTAATGCACTCAGGTCTCAGCAGCTCTGGTTTTGAACTGGTGCCCCAGACATCACCCTCCTTGACACAGCCAAGAAAGGGAAAGAGGAGGCACACAGGGATGGGGAGGCTATGCTGCAAAATCTGAATCCTGCTGGATTATGAAGCAGAAGGTGACAGTCATTGCAGCTCACCTGGCCAAAGGCCTTAACTGGGCAGTGCTCTCTGCACCAGCATGCTGCTGCCAGGGGTGAAATGTCACTGCTGGTGGGCAGCAGCATTTGTTTCTCTGTCTAGACAACACATCTCAAGTATGTGTAACCCTGAAGCACTTCTGTGCTTTGTGCATCTCCCTGTGTGACAGGTCTGGGCTGCTGTCCCCACAGTATGGAGAGAAGCAGCATGGTATATCCGAAAGATTCTCTGGCAGCCTTGACACTGGGTCCTTCAAGGATTCCCAGGCAGTGATCCTGCAGGTACAACAGCACCAAGCAACATTCCTTCTCTGCAGAAAGCATCATACCACCACAAGCAGCACACAGCTCAGCACCCAAATGCTACAAGCAGGCACCCTATGAAGATGCTGGGAACAGTCCTGCAACATCACCTACTGAGGTCCCTCCATGTCCAGAGAGTGGCTGTACCCATGCAATGGGGATGTACTGCCAAACTCCGGCTGCTTCATGTCCAACCTGGCAGCTTCTGGCAATGTAAACCAACCCAGATGGATTTAGGGTAGGTCACTGGGGCACTCTGTCTAGGTTCCTCAATTCCACAGTGCTCATGGATGCACAGGTATCCTTATTGGAGTTAATCAGCAAAATTCCCCTCTATCGACATAGCAACTACAGACAGGCTGACTGTCAGGAAAGCCAGTGAATTTTGGCAGTCCCCCATTTTGTCCCATTTTTGCAGGGCTATCATAGGTGATCCCATAGCAGGACCCAACCATCCCCCCCATAACCTTCTTGCTCCTGCCTAGATCCAGGATCATGAAGTCTAGCCACTAGTGACTCCAAAATGTAGTCTCTATACAGCCATTGCTGAGGTAAGCCCTGAATCCTCTGCCAACCTGGAGAGGAACAATTTAATGGTGGGTGCAAATATTTGCTGGCAATGGGAACAAAGTCACCTTGAAGAGGTGAGAGCAGGATGAGGCATCCAACACAGTCATGGGGTAGGGTGTCAGGGCTTAGGATTGTCAGGCTGCTGCTTCTTCTCACCCATGCATCTCTTCATGGGTGGGTTGCACAGGGCAATGTGCAGAAAAGCAGGGGGTGAAGGGATGAGAAGCAGTGCCCTGGCTGTAGGGGCACCCTGGGATACACAGGGGTGTGCAGGGTGAGGGGTACCAGTGGGCACTGGGGTTATGCAGAATGCCCAAACCTCACAGTGGTGGGCAGGAGTGGACATGTGTCATGGACAGGAGAAAAGTGGTAACATCCAGAAATGCAGTATTAGGCAAGCCCATAAATTGCACCCAGCTTTCCCCAGGAGAGAGGCTGGAGGAGCAGCATTCACATTGTTTGGGACCCCCAAGGTGGGAGAAGTGTGAAGAAGACTCACCTTGCTGGCTGTGCCTTTGGGCATACACCACCACCACTGTGGCGAGCACCACGCAGCAGGCTGACAGGATGGGATTGGCCATCTGTGGAAGCAAACACAAGCAGGAGCAGTCAGGTTTTGCCCCCAGGAGACCTCACACACAGCATGCTGAGAGCCAGACCCTCCTGGATGCCCGAAGGGTGTGATGGGACTGCAAAGAGACGGCCACGAAGCAAGATTTCATCTCAGCCATGGAAGAAGTTGCAAAACAAGGCATTTTGCTGGTGCACTTTTCATCATTCCATAGCCTGTGGCTTTTTCCATGAGAGCTGCCAGCATCATCAGGTGCCTGGAGGTGAGGATATGCCTTGCACAGATGCTGTATTTTCCTTGTCTAATTTTCAACTTTTCCCTTAAAGAAGTCAAACCCGGGTTCTGGGCTGCCTTTGGCAGCTGTAGCATCACCCTAGGAGCAGACACTGCCTGCAAACAGGCTGCAGAGGTTTTTTTAAGAGATGAGAGCACACCCAGGCACTTCAGGGCAGCAAACGGTGCTTAGGATGTGCAAGATGCAGATCCCAGTATGGGCAGCTGCTGCTGCTGCTTTGGTGTAGTCCCTTCTGCCAGCACAGAGCACTGTGCTGTCTGACAGCCCGATGCAACAGCAGCAGCATTTATGGAATGCCGGGGACCTTGTAGCCAGAGTCCTCACAGTGACCGACGGGTGCCGCATGCTGCCTCAACCACCTACCACCAACACCCCAATGGGCCAGTCAGCCTCCATCTTGCTGGGCTGGGAGAGGGACAGAGGTTGCTTCATTCCAGTGAGCTGTGCCATGTACCAGGGGATGCCAGCATGCAGGGAAGTGTGGATGGGGGACAGCTAAGATGGCAGATGGGTGGAGACATGCTGGGCTTTAGGGACAAGCAGGGGACAAGCTGCTTGCACCAGTGAGCATCTGCAGGAGAGGACAAGTGGAAGCAAAAACTGCAAGGATGCCCTGTGCAGCCCTGACAGGCTTGGAGATGCCTAAGTTCTCCTCCTCTTGCAGCCAGGGCTGGTAAAGGAGACCAGAGCCAGGAGGGGGCTGCTGAGGACAGAAATAGGGATGCCGGCCCACCCCAGCAGGAGGTAAATAGCACTATGCGTGAAAAGCAAATTACACCTTCAAAACCGTTTAAACCTCTCTAATCTCAAGCACTGTATCGGTAATGCATGGAGGATTGCCTTTTAATCTAGAACATGAGTATGGGCTCGTTAGCCAGATGGCATCCATTTAAACCAAAATAAAGGGGTAGATGTACTGGCCAGGGGAAAAAAAAACCCAGCAAAATGTATTCCATTACTCAGCACGGCTGTCGCTGGAGCCCAGATGGCCTCTGGTTTGCAGCAGGACACAAGCCTTTTGCAGGGATGGAGGGGAAGGCAATGGGGGCCGGGAGGGTATCATGGACAGGTTTTGGGTTGCAGCTGGACCAGCCTGGCCTGAAATGTCTCTTAGGGGCAGGGATACTGGGGAAGACTGAAGCTGGGGAGCCTAGAGATGGACAGAGAAGGGACCCATGGCCTCGCTGCTGAGTTTGTGGTGCTGGGTTTGGGCCAAAAGGGATGGCAGCGAGAGTCATCCCCAGTGTGCTGGGGATGCTGCAGCTGCATAGCACAGACACACCAGCCCCAGATCCTGCTCCTAGCCCAGCCTCAGCCTCCTGGGTCACTCTGAGCATATCACTCTCATCATCTCCCCCATGCCTCAGTTTCCCTGCCTGTAAAACAGAGATAATGAAGTTGACCTGCCTTTGAAAGCTCAGGGCAAGGAGAGCTAAGTGCTAATTACAACAGCATTATTATTCACTCAGCTTCTTCTCTCTTGCTGCTCTTTTTCTCTGTGCCTGCTCCCTGTTCTTATGTCCCCACTGTGCCCACAGCATGGCTCCCCTGGTGTCACTCCACCTATGAGCTAGCTGCCATGGCAAGCAGTAGCTCAGGGAGCAGGTGATGGCTAGGACCTGTGGTAGGTGGCAATGCCACATCCTGGGGCAGTGCTGCCACATGGGGCCCCAAGCAGCTTGGGAGCTGCCTGCAAACCAGGACTGACTCTCCTCACTAATTCCAAATTCACTTTCCACTGAATATTTACTCCCTACAGCCCTGCAAGTTGGTGGGTGCCCCAGAAATTGAAGCAGGCAAGGAAATGCACCAAGGCTGGAGCCCCTCCTGCACTGCAGTCCAGTTACTCCCAGGTATCACAGACCTGCCATCTCTGCGGACAGTGGCAATGATGGGAGGCAAGACAGGAGTCCCTCTGCCCCTCCCCACCCTTAAGCAATCATCCTGCTCTTTGAAGAGCGTGAGATTTGCTCACCATAGCCTTCACTTTGGCTTATGCCAGTACAAATATCATCACCAACCATCACGCTCTGCATCTCAGTCCTGCCAGGGGGTAAAGCCACCCGCCCTCCCCTGCAGCTCCTCATCTTATCGGTTGTTAAAGTAATTGCTGCTGCTCCTGCCTACGTGTCTGGCAGCTCTCCAATGCTGGATCAGTGCAGACAAGCACCACAGTTATGTGGCAAGGGACAGTCTCTGACCCAAAGCACCAACAGTGTCGAGTGTGATGCTGTTTGGCTACAGGTGGAGAAAGAGAGGATGGAACCAGCTGAGGTCTCTGGGGACATTTTAGGACAGCCTGGACACAGGTAGAGGCTCCCAGTGTCAGCACACAGACCTCACTGGCTGTCTTCGTCCTTCAAAACCTCATTTCTTCTCAGAAATGAGCCCAGCCACCAGGCAGGAGCCAGAGCTATTTTAGTGCAAAAATCTAGCCAGAAAACCAACTTTTTCTCACCTGAATTGCGATTTCCCATCCAGTATTTGCTTTGTTTGCTTGTTTTGCCCAAAGCCACGTTGACTTTTTTTCAAATGCATAGCAAAACCTTCATCATTTCTGCAGATGCTTCTAGTGCATGTTTCTATTTGTTCTATTTGCTCATGTAACGGTTTCTCTAGCAAAAGGAGCACCCTGGCATGCAGGCACGTGGGCCAGAGAGCAGCAGCTTGCCAGGCATGCAGCTCCCTAAACAGTATCCCGGCTCCAGCAGGGACCAATTGAAAGGTGACAGTGGGAAACCGCATTTATTACACACCAAACCCAGCAGTGGGAAACTCAATCTTCTCCAGAAAAAGAGGTTGGAGATAATTTGCTTTTTCCCATGTAGCGAGTAATTTCTTAGTGGTGGAGAGGAAAGGGAAGCCTGGGCAAGAGCAGGGGAAGGCAAGGGGCACATAAGATGCAGTGACCTGTCAGCTCTCAAGCCGGGGACACATCTGTCAGCCTTCCTCACCGTTCCCAGCTTCTTGCTTTGGGAGAGAGCAACAAGTTGATCCTTCCCTGCATTGTTCTCTCAACCAAGTGTAATGATGACATCAGTCATGGTCACTCTTAGCAGAATACAACTCAACACAGACATGAATATGATCCCCTTTAGCAGCTCGTGGTCTAAACCAAATGTGTTTCCAGTTGTGCTTTCCCTGAGCCAGATCAAGCTATGCGGAAGGGGGTTGTGGACAGACCTAAATGAAGACAAGCCCAGAAGCTGCCCCTGCAAGCAGGACTGAAGGGGTGTGGCAATGTGACATTAATTGCTGTGGTGTGATGGGGTGAAGGCAGTCCCAAGGTGGGCAGCAAGAGAGAAGGGGATTGTGTATCCAGGCAAAAAGCAGAATGCCACCAACTGCTGAACGGTCCCAGTGTTCTTTTCTGAGCAGGCAGAAGAATGGATCCTTTCCAGCTCCTCCTTAGAAGGATCCCCAAACCCTTAGGGATTCTCACTGGTAACAGGATACCAACTGGCAGCTGGAAATGGCAGCTCCTGGGCAGGGATGTCCCCATCTGGCAAGGGACATGGACTGCACCCAGCCTCCCCTTTACTACTCTCACTTGCCACAGCACCCTCCCAGCAATGATAAATAAGTCAGAACTCATTCTGGAAGTGAGGAGCTCCCACAAAAAAACAACCAAACAAAAACAACCAAACAAAAAACCCCAAACAAACCACCAAAACCCAGTAGTTTCAAACACTAGTGTTTCCACGACAAAGTCTATCAGGAATTTCCCCACTGGGTGCTGTTACAGGGCCTGGCTCTGAAGCAGTGACCCATGGGAGAAAAAATCTCCATGAAATCATTTCATTCCTTCACACCTGCCCTGCAGCTTTGCCCAGAGTCTTCCAAAGGAGCTCTGCAGCACCTGTACTGCAGGCACCCACTGTACACACTGCAGTGTGCCTGTACTGCAGACAGTGACTGTAGATGCTGTGGTACAAACTCTACTGCAAACACCAGCTGTAGACACTGTGGTACACCTGTACTGCTGCTTCAGTACACCTGTCAGTGCTGCATACACCGACTGAAAATGCTCTAGTAATGCCTGTACTGTTGATGCCATGGTACCCCTGTCCTGCACACAATGACTGCAGACACTAAAGTATACCTGTACTTTGGATACTGGTGGTTAACCTTACAGTACACCTGTACTGCAGCTGCTGACTGTAGATGCTTCAGCACACCTATCCTGCAGGAGACGTCACAATTTACCCGTCCCCAAGGTATGATGCTACACCTGTACTGCAGACACTGACTGTAGCCACTACAGTGCATCAGTGCTAGACACACCAGCAGCAGACACGTCTTGTGCTCTTCCCATACTTAAAGGATGCCTCTAAGAAAGATGTGGACAGTCTTGTTAGCAGGGCCTGTGGTGACAGGACAAGGGGTAATGGTTTTAAACTAAAAGAGGGGGAGATTTCAACTGGATATAAGCAAGAAAATTTTTACAATGAGGATGGTGAAACACTAGAACATGTACCCAGAGAGGTGGTCAATGCCCCATCCCTGGAAACATTCCACATCAGGTTGGACAGGGCTCTGAGCAACCTGCCCTACTTGCAGATGTCCCTGCTCCCTGCAGGGGGGTTGGACTAGATGACCTTTAAGGGTCCCTTCCACCCCAAAAGATTTTATGATTCCATGAAACACCCTTACCAAAGCCATCCTAAACTGCTTGACCCAGCCCTTTGTAGCAGAGATCCTGCCACAGCTTTCCCCAACCACAGGGATCTGTGGTGCCTTCAGAGAGAGGCCATCCCTCCTGATTGATGAGCAATGAAGCATAGCAATGGGCAGGACACTTTACAGCCCTGGTTCCTGCAGGGAACGTACCACTCATAGGCAGCGCTGTGGGCAAGGAGGCAGCCCTAGTTGCAGTGCTTGGGCCCCCAAAAGCACTGAGTGCTGTCTTGTCTCTTCAGATCACTCATGGCAGCATGGCAAGGGAAAGGAGATGGAAAAATAGTTGTGCTTTAATGTTGAAATCTTATTAACAGCCCTAAAACCTCTTGGCTTTATAACGCCCTGTCAGCATTAAACTCCACTTTGCTGCTTAAGAGGAAGAGAGAAAAGACAGGCTTTATCATCTCCTTAATATGTGCTATCATAAAGCTTTACCTGCAGTGCCAGAGCCCCTGCTGCTTGAAAAGCCTTCTTAAATCTAATTTAAATCCCCACTGTCAACAGGGTGATTAGCACTGTCCCCCAGACCACAAGCACCATGGGGATGACCGGGCCAGCTGAAATTAATTCGCCCATGGCTCTTGCAGACTGCGACTTTCCTCCCTCCACCTCCTCCCTTTCCAGTAACAAAGCGGCGACAGTGAGTGAGAGGATGTCCTGGAGGAAGGAGTCCCCCTTAGCAGATGCACTCCATCATCGTGCCCCTGCCAGCTTGGGGAGCACCACCATACCCCTTGGGAGCTGTGCAGACACTCCTGCCCTTGTGGTCTAGGAGAGATGGATGGAAGGTGGAGGGATGACTCTTAAAAAATTTCCCAGCTGCTTTGGTTGAAGACATGCCCCTGAAGGTAGCCATAAGCTTGCAGGGCTCTTGGCTCCAACATACATGCTGAAGCCTGGGGTTGCTTCATCTTCCCTGGATGTCACTGGTAGGATGTCTCAGAGAAAAAGGCAGTGACCAAAGCTGTTCCCTGTGCCTGTGGGGATGAAGAAAGAGGGTGTCCTGTAGGGATCATCAGCCCCAGTGACTACTGCAGAGCCCAGATACTCCAGGGGGAAGCAGGATGATATGAGGAGGAAAAAGCAACCCATGAAATGTCTCAAGCTGTGTGACAGATTGTCTGCCTGGTGAGCTGGCTCCCCGGACAGTTAAGTGTGGATCACAGTGGGGCAGGGAGCTGCAGAAAGGCCAATGGGGCTCCAAGACCCCCAGGAGCAAGATCCTCACCCTGCAGCTGCAGGGGGCTGGGGTGTCCTCTCCTCTCAAACCACACCTTGCAGCTCCTCCACACTGACCAAGCGAGCCTTGATGCATCAGAACACCACAGCCCACACACTGTCCCACGTCCTGGCAGGACAAGGAACACACACGGGGGTGCTATGACCTGCCTCCTCCGTGGCTGGAGAACAGGCAGGGGAGATGTCCTTGCGGTGTGGCTGCCTGTCAGCCACATCCTACCTCCCTAAGCAACGTCGGGAGAGCATCGCTGGGACAGGTACACTACTGGGCACCTCTCCAGGGTCCCTGCCTAGCAACAGCCCTCTGTGCCAGGCCATTGTGGGGCAATGCTGCTGCACCTGCCATTGCCTTCCACTCTTCCTGCTTGGAGCCTTGAAGGGGGATGTTTCCCACAGCCCGTACCTGTCCTCGCAACCACCATCACGTTAACCAGCCTTTCTGTAAGCAGAGGGCAGTGCTCCAAGCCAGCCATCTGCTCCAGCGGTGATAAAAACCAACACAAAGCACAGCATACTAATAAGCATCACACATCTTCAAAATTGGTGCCAGGAGAAAGCTTGGCAAGGCAGAAGGGGGTCTGAATCCCCACAGTGGAGCTGGCAGAGAAACACTGCCCCAGGCCTGTTCCTCAGGGACACTGGTGCCACCTGGACAGGACACTCAGCTGAGACGCTCACCCAAGACCCACTCCTCCACACCCCACATCCATGCCCAGACAGCCTCCAAGAAAGAGGCAAGTTTGGACCTATGATGGGAAATGTCATTTCTCCTCTCTTTTTACTCAGCTTTCCTACGCACTGAGCATTTCCCAGCTTCCTGCAGAGAGACATTGCAGGAGTCAATCAGACGTTGCTTCTATTAAAGTAGTGCCAAAAATAGTGGTTTGTTTTGAAGCCTCCATTCAACTGGGGTCTTGGGCTTGAGTTTTTCCATAGATGCTTCTCCCTGTGCTGATGGCACCATGTCAGGGACAGGCAGAGGAGATCAGGCAGAGAGAGGAGGGAGATGATCATGGTTCAGGCATTTCCCAGTGCTCCTCCCTGGAAGCCAGAGAAATCACCCAAGATAGGTGCATTTAGGGGCAGATCCTGCTCATGCTACCTCTCCAGGCTATGATTACTGTGGGAAGGAGCACTAGGCATCACACTGAACTTATGTACTCCAATTCCCAGTCTCCACTCACAAACCCAGAATATTAATGATGGGGAACGAAACCCAAAACAAAATACAAAAGCAAAACCAAGCTCCCATACACTGAGCAAACAGTCCCAAACATTTTAGGAAGGTCCTGCTGTCTTATGCCAGGTTCAGGTAGTGATTTCCAGGCAAACACTTGCAAACATTTCTTGGTTTTGTCTGTGGAGTTGTGCTGCCCTTCAAACCCCTCAGGATTTTGCTCACAACCCTGCTTTTTGCCTTCAGAATAATCTGTGGCCAGGCTGCTTTACAAACTCCCTAATGCCCCTTCAGATGCAAACCTCCCTGGAAGAGAAAAGCATCCTAAAATCCAGACCATTAAAATCCAGACCGTACCATAGTCACACTCCATCCTGAGCAAAACAAAGAGGAACAGGAGGACAGGCAGAGCTTGCTGTCCAGACTTCCCCCATCAGCCAGATGCTTGTGGCACAGCAGACATGGCACAGGGCAGCATGGTGTTTCCAAGGTTTTCCAAGCCTCAGGAGCCTGGTTGATGCTAGTGGGGATTTTGGGGGAGGTATGACCACAGGAGCTTTAACATGTCCCTCAGTGGCACCTGGGGACAGAGGGACAAAAGGGTTTAGCTTGAAACTCCACCTCTTAGTAGTCTGAACTTGGTCCTCTGCAGATCTGTTTCCTGCAGCACCCATGTAAGGGGATGGACACCGGTGTAGGCACTGGGCCTGAGAATTCTGGTGATAGGGTTATGACAATGTTACATGCCAGAGAGGTGAAGGGGCACCACACTGCTGCAGAACCACAGAGGTAAGTGAGGCAGAACCACTGGCTGCTGCCCCAGTCCAACCACTAGCACCCTGCAGCCCACAGGACCCCTTCCCTCCAGCACAGGCAGGACCACACTGGCTTGGCCCTGGAAAATCTCATCCTGGTGATGTCTCCAAGACAGAGGGAGCTACATCTTCATCCCAAATCAACAAAGATAGCCAAGGATCCAGGCCACAGCATTGCTGCTCAGAAAGCAGGACAGGTTTGCTTGTTACCGGCACGTTGAGACAGAGCTGGAAGAGGATGAGAGACTGAAGCCTGGGTTGCAGAGGCTCAGGGACATGAGCAGGACTGCAGGGAAGAGTGCTGGAAGAGACCTTGGCAGCCCATCTTGTCCAGGGCAGGAATAAGACACTGGCACAGCAGCTGAGTGCGTAAGGGAGGAAGCATCCAGATGTACAGCTGGGCATTTTCATTTTGGCTTGTTTATTTGTTTGGGTTTTTTTAAAGTGCTTGGCACAGAGGAAGCTGCTCCAATGACTCTGATGCTGCCTCCCCAGAGACACCTCGGGATTTGTTTTGCTTTGCTTCACCTCTCCCTTATGCCTGCAGCATGAGGGCAGGCAGAGGCCAAGAAGCCTCCAGGACCCCAGGAGGGCAGTGGGCACTGTTGGAGGGAGGCTCAGGATACTGGGGACTATGTGCTCCCCACCAGTCTCAGCTTGCTGTCCTTCCCTGTCCAGGTCTCACAGGAGATGCTGGGCTCTCCACTCTGAAACCCATCCACTGGCCCCAGGAGCTGCCTTCATCCTTTGGCACCTGAGTTTCCTTCCAAGCACAATGGACCATGGCGGACAACAAATGGCATGGGGAGACCATCAGGATGGTCCCTGCTCTGGCCACACTGTGAGTCTGCCCCAGCACTCCCCTCTCACCCCCCACCCCATAGGGTGCAGCAGATCCTCTGGGCCCTCACTAGATGGGGTGCCCCAAAGGAGGAGTGCCACTGCAGGTGGGTGGATAGGATGAAAGGCACTCCACCAACAGCTTGCATGCTTGCCAAGCTGCTCTGCACACATGGGCTCATGAAACACATACAGCTGCACTGCAACCACTCTTGGTCCTGCCTTGCTGCACCCTTTATGAGACCTGCCCTGGCCCCTTTGTACCCTGACCCACCCCACCTCTGAGGCCCCAGGCTACCTTTGGCTGACCAGCAGGTTTTGCAGCGGACATTGCCATGGCAGGTCACAACTGATGGCCTTGTGCTCATGGCTTTGCATGAGCATCACACATGCCTCCAGCTCCAAACACCTAAAGATCACTTGGAGCATGAATCTGCAAACCGTGCAATGGGATAGTGTCCTGGACAGCTATCCCAGCAATGCCTTCACACCACCAACTAGCCTGGAGTCACCAGCCCACAAGGTGCTCTGGTGACACAGACCACCCCAGGCAGCCAAGACAGATGCGACAGCAGGGATATTTGTGCTACACTTGCACATGGGCTGCCCCCTGCCTCCCTCCACGCTGCAATGACGCTGCCCAGAACTCCATCCTGGAGCCAGATGGGGTTTGGTGCTTGTTGCTTCTCCCAGGACCATTCAGTTTCTCCACCATTCTCACCCCATGCAGTCCTGCAGGCTCCCATCACACCCTGTGCAGTCTGGGGACTGTTCCCAAACGCCACAGTGGCACCTGGGTTTTATTGGGACTGTGCAACTGAGCTGGCTGAAAAACAATGAACTGGGGGAAACTGAGGCACGGGGTAGCTCTGTGATACCCCAAGGACAAGGATGGAGAATGGCAGTGCAGGGGGAACTAATCCTGCCCTTCAGCAGGGGTAGTCAGTGCCAGGACCAGTGATGCTGGATGGGCCTTTCTGCTGCTAGTAGCCCCTTTGGTAGGCACAGGAGTCTGCCCCAGAGCTGAGTGGTGGTAGAACTGGTGTGATGGGGTGCCTGCCCCCTCTTGCTTGAAAACACCTCCTGGGAAAACAGCAGAGAGGAATTGGCACCTTTTGGCTCTGATCCCCCAGAAAGGTTTCACTCACAAGTGCTGACAGCTGTCTGGCCATCACGGACACCTTGGTCTCCAGCGGGACCTCTCTGACCTCAGCCCCCTCACTACCCCACAGCCTGGCATCACCAAGCTAGAAGAAGAGGAAAAGCAGCCACAAGAGGCCAAAGCACAGGGTGTCTTGCTGACCAGCACTGCTCAAGTGGCCTGGGGGTGCCCGCAAGCCCCAGGCTGTTGCCACTCACCTGGCCTCCAACTGCTGCTGCTTCAGGAAGCTGTGATTGCTGCAGCCCAGAGCTGGCAGGGCACATGGGGTGAGCGCAGTGGGCCACCAAGGGTACCTCTGAAACCACCTGGGGGGACCCTTGTCCTCCCCAGGGTCCTGTCTCAGCCCTGCAGATGGCATTGGCTGAGAGCAAGTGGAGGATGAGGAGGGAAGAACAGAGCTGGTCCAAGGCAGCTGTGCTGAAATAAAAGTCAAGAAGTCTCTCACCCAAAACTGGAGGAAAATTTAATTATCAAGGACAAAACACCATCTGTTTGTGTGGACTGTGA
Source organism: Ceryle rudis (assembly GCA_033439905.1). Lineage (NCBI taxonomy): Eukaryota > Metazoa > Chordata > Aves > Coraciiformes > Cerylidae > Ceryle > Ceryle rudis. The sequence continues at coordinate 52,670 of JAAGNO010031152.1, forward strand.
CCTCCCACTGCCCCCGGGCTTTAACAGCTCTTAAATTAGCATGTTTGTTAGGGGATACTAGCTGACTGACATCAGGGAAGCAGTTCCCGCGGGGCTTGGAAGGGGACCGAGCGGCCATACACCAAAGCATGTGCCAGTGTGGCATGGCAGGCTCGGTTGTGATGAGGGAAACAAAACACCCCTTAGGAAGTGAGGACCCCCTCTGAGCACAACTCTTGCCAGCAGCAGTGAGCTCTGGCATGCCCAGTACTGCTGCGTGGTGCCACTGGCAGGTAGAGCTATGTCAAGAGACATTGTTTGGGTCTCAGCCTCTTTCTAAAAAAGAAAGAGCCAAGAAGACATAAACTTGAAGGAAGATTTCACTATGTAAAGCCAGCAGAAGTAAATGAATACTCAATATAGCATAAATTGTATTAAAATTTGTTTCCAGCCCTGCAAGGAAAGGAAAATGCACACATTGGTATCAAGCTCTGGAACCGATTCAGTGATGTGAAACTGCACAGATCCTTTCATTCAAAGAATCACAGAATCTTTTACGTTGGAAAAGACCTTTAGGAGAACTGAGTCCAGCCATTTAACCATACTTCTAAGTCCACCACTAAATCACATGGAACCACTTACTTCACGTAGTTTATGGGGTATAGTATCCAAGGTGGACATACCATCACCTTCCTACTGACCAATGCTGGATGCAGAGAGCAGAAAATCTGAATCCAGCCTGGCTATTTAGGAGAAAATCAGCTCAACTGGGAGATGTCCCAATTTGCAGGATCCTAGCAGCTTTCTTCTCCATTACCTAAGCTTTGCTCTACCAGCTCTGCTCCACTCTCAAGCCTCGCTGCTGCTGCAGAGGAAGCTGGAGGAGAGGGCAGCTGCTTCCAGCATTGCTCCTCCAAGACACATCTTCCACCAGTAAACCATCAAAGCCAAGGGCTAAACATAAAGCAAGTGGCCTCCATCACTTGCTATGAAGGCTCTCAACCAAAGAGCACAGATCCACACCTAAATCAACCTGGAGCAATTCTAGAGCCTGTGGCTCCAGCAGTGGCCACACTGCCAGACTCCCAGAGTGAGCAAAGGAGTGCTTGATGCTCCTCCTCCTTGGCCCCTGTCCGAGTTTGAGTGAGAACAGAAGTAATTCTGTTCAGAGATTTTACTTT